>JAODUP010000409.1:27500-87500 GCA_025642065.1 Paralvinella palmiformis | reverse complement strand
TTTTAACAAACCGAATGAGTCTTGGATATATCCGTCTCGGTATTTATATCACGTTGTTATTTCTCTGATCGACTTTTCAATTATAATGTCTAGACAGTGTTCATTCAACGTCAGATAAAAGTCATCAGGATCAGTAATTGACCTGTGAATGCACCTTATGAGTTCGTATACTGGACTACTGACAAGGTAAAATAGGTAAATATATTGTATTTATATATCTCAGATATTTTGTACATCAAATGTAGCAATATGACTACTGAATTTGACCTACAACTCATACTTTTTCTACTATTATTGGAAAGACTGTTGTTTATAGTGTTCCTTGTTCTATCACATTTTATCATTATTGGGAATTATTATTCATCAAATAATAAAGACAAAGGGACCTGGATGGAGCGCTCGCTTGTGCCCTCTTAAATGCCCTCTTACATAGATACCTACACATATACATACACACACACACACATATATATATATATATATATATATATATATATATAACACACACACACACACACACACACACACACACAGACGCTGATACCCATATACACAGATCATGATGCTTTCCAGAAGGATACCCTGAAATAAATCTAGATTCAGTATTTATATCATGTAGTATTTCATTATTTGTCTTATATGTTTATAAATATGAAGCCTAACTGACAGTAACATGGTAACATATCAGCATACTGATATTTTCTTAAGATGTTCGCTACCTTTCATCTTTCCATTTCAAACTTAACGGATCTCAAACCCCATTTCTTCATCATATAATGGCATTAAAGGGAGTCAACATTCTGTGTTTTACTGACAGTATTAATTACCACTAGACGACGATATCATATGGTGCTTTTTGGGGAGCTCACAGTCATCTCATGGTAATATCAAGACAGTGACCCAGTACCAAATGGGGTAGTATTGGCCTCACATTACCATCTGCTTCTGTAAATGTCACTGGTTTAAAACCACCGTCCGGCTATGCTTTCACAAAGAAAGAATATTTTTGAGGTATTGAACATTTTATTTTTAGATTAATGTATGTATAGTTATATTTAGATTTACAGAGGTAGGTTTCGAAGGATGTTTAGATATGTTGCTGCTCTGTGCCTTTTGCCTCTTACTATGTACCCTAAAACGCACATTGCCCGTGCCAGACATCTTATCTATTTCCATCCAGATTCCTTATTACACCAATGTAAGAAAGTTATGTCGTTATTACAACATGTTTGAGTTTATTAGCTTTGTTATGTATAATGTAGAATCTATATTGTTGTCCTCTTATGTGGTCTGGCGAAACGACCTATTAATTCATACAATGCTGCTTGATGGATTTATACTCCTGGAGTCGTTTGTTACTCCGGCAGGCATCTCCATGGGTATTAAGCTGCGGACAGAGTTTTTTCCCATATTATGAGTAATTAGATTACACTGATATAGGAAATTTGTTAAATGTATAGCTATTATAATCCTGACGTGTCATTCGCAGTATCAGAGATCTGCCTGAAATACGCTGTTCTCGACCATGGGTCAAATAGATCAAGTGGATAGGCACTTTAATTTAGATCCCACCACACCTAACTGCATATACTTAGGGACGCTAAATATTGTTTTATTATACGAGACTACAAGACATATTCGATATATTTTTATTTATTAATCTTAGCAATACATCATCAAAGAATTTATTCTATGAGTAGAATTCACGTAACTGATTCACTAGTCGTGATGATCGGTGCAAATGTAGAATATTATTATTTCTTTCATCATACACCATGAAAGAGTAGTACCTGTTTTCGCCCCGTTAATTATCTTATATGACTTCAACACAGGTAGAATGAAGTGAGTCTATAATGTCAGAACGTACACGTAAATACTTTAACTAGTAATAACATATTTATATGTGTTTAGAAAATATTAAGAATAGATGAAACACCATAACAACTGACAAAGCTTATCATGCATGTATCTTAATATGTATTGAACAGAATAATAAAATATATGTATGCAAATAGTATTAGATTACTAAATAAAATAATCACTGGCTAGAAACAATAATTGATATATTTACAAAATCTATTTAATTAAATCCCGACCAACAATTTAATTAATTGGTCTCGTAAAGCTTTAAGGTTTTGCATATGATTAATATATATATATATATATATATATATATATGTGTGTGTGTGTGTGTGTGTGTGTGTGTATTTGTGAGTAAGTAACGTATATTGTTTAAAAAATACTTGTCTACCTGTCTGTCAAAATCTTCATAGCACTTAAATTAAATATCAATTAAACAAAACATAATCACATTAATTAGTGATTTGACATTTATATATTGCTAAATGTCTTCTATCCAACCATAGCAGTCGAATTGCTTATGTGAAAACTAAAAATTTAATTTAAATTCCCATCCGCTTTTGGTTTTTCCCATGCTTCAAATGTGTATTACGTTCGACTTTTTATAACGAATATTGTTTAAAAATACTTGTCTACCTGTCTGTCAAAATCTTCATAGCACTTAAATTAAATATCAATTAAACAAAACATAATCATATTAATTAGTGATTTGACATTTATATATTGCTAAATGTCTTCTATCCAACCATAGCAGTCGAATTGCTTATGTGAAAACTAAAAATTTAATTTAATTTCCCATCCGCTTTTGGTTTTTCCCATGCTTCAAATGTGTATTACGTTCGACTTTTTATAACGAAAAAGTAATGGACTTAGATAATTGGATCTTTTAAATGTTTCTTTCTGAAACTGGTTGATTGTTGTTGATACTTCATACCTGTGATGAAGGCTAATATTTTCAAACTTAAAACATTGTTGTTATCAGATGAACAAGTATAACCATGAGTATTCTTTATACTCTGATTACCTCTTGGGAAGACACGTCTAATACCGGATTAACGCATTCTTGTATCCATATATTGTGGCCTACCTTCCGCAAAGTGCCGTATTCGTGAATAATTGCGTAACTATCAGTTAAACAAGTGTTTCTAATTGACTGAAAAATGAGATGCTATATTTGAATCATCTTCCTATTGTCAGTAGAATTACATACTAACTTTACAACTTGATTTATATAAATGATATTCTCTGCCTTGTTATCTTACAATAGCATCGTCGCTAGAAAGATCTTGATTTCTTTTCATGCATTGACTGGTCTGCTGTTAGAATAAGTGTCACTTGAGAACACTGGAAAGAATGTTGGGAGGAAAGTGTTAGTATGTAGCGAATATCAGGTTTTGTAAATAATACCGCCACAAAAAGACAAAACAACCCGATATCCTTGGAATATGATGAGAATCTACATCCTTTTATCACTCCCCAGAATATACTTGAAGAACAATTTGTTGAAGCAATTACATTTACATTACATCTATCAATGATATTTCTTAACAATGGTTAGCTTTTATAAACAACTAAATACATTCACAGTAACAATTGCATTTTACGTTAATGATTTAATTTCACAGTACTTTCCAAAAAGTTAATGAAAGGTCTATGTATTGGAATTTTAATTTCGTTTCTGACTCACTGACTTAGCGACTCACCGACTCACATACTGACTGAACCAGTCACTCATTGCCTCACCGACACAATGTCTCACTCACTCACTAACTCATTCATTCAATGAATCACTGACTGTGTCACATACTGACTCACTGATTAACTCACTGACTGATTAAGTGTTTAACTTACTGACTAATTTACTGATTGACTCACCAATTCACCATCTGACTCACTAACTGACTGGTTAATTAACTGACTGAATGACTAATTCACTGTCTGCCATACTGACACACCAACATCCTGAATCACTGACTGATTGATTAATTGACTGACTAACTTGCTGACTAACTGAGTGACAGACAGACTGACTGACTGACATACTGACTGACAAATTTAGTGATCTACTGACATAGAATCGGACTAACCTGCTCACTGACTGACTCCCTGACTGACACATTGTTTGAATCACTGAATCACTAACTGGCTGACTCATAAACTCACACACCTACACACAAACTGACTCACTGACTCACGGACTCACTGACTCACACACGCACACACACGCAAATATAGGTACGGCTTATTTACTTCCGCTTTTGTACATAGGCTCCATGTAGCCCTTTCTCTGGGGGTGACATATTATTCGCGTATGAAAAACGGATTAGCTGGCTCTCACAGGGTGATGAGTAGCGTAGAAACAAAAATAGGTCTACGATGGTATAGATACGTGGAGATGTAGAACATTTGATGTTTAGATTGATGTATGTTGATGATGATGATGATTGGTGTTTAAAGGACACTTTCGTACAAATGTCAGGCTTAATGGGCCGAGCGACCCCTAAAGGTACGAAACAAAGTCAAAGATGAACATCTAAAGATCTAAGCATTATTTGAGACCTATACATTCATCAATGTGTGGGCGCCTCCGTGGTCTAGCGGTAGCGTGCTGGACCACATATCACTACCACCCGTGTTCGAATCTTTGACTTCACTTCGTTACCTTTGGAGGCCCATTTAGCCAACCATGTACACAAAAGTGGCCGTAAAACACCAATCATCTTATATATATATATTGTCATTACATTTGGTCAATTCCAATTCCAGTTCCAAATGTTTATAATCCAATTCCAATTCCGTTTGTGACATCACAGTGTGTTGGGTGGAGCCCATGGTATCCATACCATTTTAATTGGTTAAATGCTCAGGCACGGTGCCACAGTCAGTGTGCATATCTGATATATATATATATATATATATATATATATATATATATATATAAGGAACCAAAGTTCGCGATCAATTTGGTTCCAGTATATTGGTAATTCCATATGTAAGTGTTATCGTGGTAAAACAATAGCGCAAGCCTAACGACAAGGCGATTTCAGCTAAAGAGATATTTGATTACATCAAATGGTGGATCATAGTCTTGGGTGTATTTTGTAATAATCAAAGATGTGTTTATATTCCACTGTCCAGTAGGAGCCTTGAACGAGTGTTTCTGCTTAGTTCCGTCCAGCAGGGGTCAGATCCTGTATTTACTTTCACAACTCTGGCTGGTACTAAACCACTGACATATAGCAAGTTTATAAAAAAATATCAAATGGTTATGGTTATGACCCTAATGGGTCAGTACAAAATCTAGGGGTTATTTTTGACCAATGTATTAACATGCATGGAAATGTCACATCAGTATGCCGAGCTGCCTACTACCATCTTAAGAACATCCACTGTTTAAAAACATTCTTGACACAAGAATCACTTATAACTGTAGTTCATGCCTTTGTTACATCTCGTATAGACTATTGTAACTCCCTGTTATATGGCAGACAACTAGACATGTGAATAACATAAGGGCAGTCATTAGTTGGTACTCACCCGGTTTCCCAGCAGTACGTACATATTTATTCATCTAAAGAACGTATACTCTTTCCAGTCAACAAATAACGACCATTAAACTCATATTTACACCGGAGTATTCTTGAAAATGTTTGAACCATGGTTTTATATCTAACGACGTGGATTTAACCAGAAGTGTGTTATTGACATGTGGATATTAATGTTGGTGTTAGTGTAGTGCTAAGCACATTTCTCGATTAAGGTACGCCGAAGCTTACTACGTATCGCACTGATAAGTGTGACTAGACAACGAGAAAGCTACTTTGATAATATTTCCAAAGAGTGAACCAATGCTATGGCGTGTAATCATCAAGACAAGGCCATTGACGAATAAGTATCCACTTGTTCCATAATTGCGTGTATAGTACGCTCTTTTACTATTTGTTGTAGAGCTCTTGTGTTAAATGATTATCATTATAGTGTACTCAGATGATGCAATCAGATGCTTTATGTCAACATTTATCCATTAGTTTAGCGACTAATTTAATACATTACAATAGCGCGTATTTTCATTATAAGGACAGGTCTGCTAAGTTAAAGATGGGAAAGGGGCAGATGATCGAGACGTAAACATCCCAACAATCCTTTACCTCCATAAATGAATAATTTTAGATATCAAGACATTCATGAAAATGAGACATTCAAAACACTGCTATTCTACCCTTCAGCCTGTAGGACTTAGATAATGCGCTTTTCATGCGTGCCAAATGTGTCACGCCCACCAGATAGCGGATTTATGTAGGCAACTTAAAGAAAGCGGAAGCACATACAAACAGTACCATTTGACACCACAGCACGGAGTAAACCGCAAGTGTCTGTGCTTCAATGATAAGCTAATACATGTTCTAGATAACTACTTTAACACCACAATTTATTGTAACCAACAATTTATTGACGAATTACCCTTCTGAATAAAATTATGATCGCTCGATTGTGTGTGTGTGTGTGTGTGCGAGAGTGTGGCAGGGGGATGTATTTGTTTATGTGTTTGTCAATGCATATGTGTGTGTGTGTGTGTGTGTGTGTGCTTATGTGTGTCTACGTTTATGTGTACGTGTGAGCGTTTCGGTTTGATGACACCTGTAATTACACGTAGGTGATCATTCATTTCAGTGTAACTTTCCCAGTGAAACGTTTTAACAAAACGAATGAGTCTTGGATATATCCCTCTGGGTATTTATATCACGTTGTCATTTCTCTGATCGACATTTCAATTCCATTGTCTAGACAGTTTTCATTCATCGGCAGCTGAAAGTCATCAGGATCAGTAATTGACCTGTGAAAGCACCTTACGAGTTGGAATACTGGACTACTGACAAGGCAAAGTAGGGAAATATATTGTATTTATATATCTCAGATATTTTGTATATCAAATGTAGCAATATGACTATTGAATTTGACCGACAACTCTTATACTATTTCTACTATTATTGGAAATACTGTTGTTTGTAGTGTTCCTTGTTCTATCACATTTTATCATTATTGGGAATTTATTCATCCCATATATAATAAAGACGGATGGATCTGGATGCAGCCCTAGCTCGTGCCCTCGTACATACATACATACATACATACATACATACATACATACATACATACATACATACATACATACATACATACATACATACATACATACATCTCAAACCTCCATTTCTTCATCATATAATGGCATTAAAGTGAGTCAACATTCTGTGTTTTACTGACAGTATTAATTACTACTAGACGACGGTATCATATGGTGCTTTTTGGGGAGCTCGCAGTCATCTCATGGTAATATCAAGATAGTGACCCAGTACCAAATGTGAGTAGTATTGGCCTGACATCACCATCTGCTTCTGTAAATGTCACTGGTTTAAAACCACCGTCCGGCTATGCTTTCACAAAAAAGGAATATTTTTGCAGTGAAGAAACAAGACAAACAGCCATTGTGACAATGGAATCTTTGACTTAAGTTATTTTATACTCGTAATCAATAGTATTGCCTATCATCGTTTTGGAGATCATTTGAGGAACAGGATATTTCGACCCGAACTTCAACTCAATAACAAACAATTACAGTCATAAGAAAAAGTATGCTTGAACATTTACCTCTCAGGTTTATTATTGTGTTTAATTAGCGTACAATATATATACTTAGGAACCGGCATTCTTTAGGTAAATAATCTAATGTCATTACAGAGTAAATTAATCGTTAAATATAGAAGGTTATTTAGTTTGGAAAACGAAAACAGGATATTTTTGTATTATTCGAGACTACAAGAAATAGCCAGACTAATTAGATATATTCTTATTTATTCATCTTAGCAATACATCATCAAAGAATTTATTACATAAATAAAATCAGGTGCAAATGTAGGATCTTATTATTTCTTTCATCATACACCACGAAAAAGTGGCACCTTTTGTCGCCCAGTTAATTAATTAATATGACAGGTAGAATGACTTGGATATATAAAGTATACGCAGTGCCAGGATTGGATACGTAAATACCTTCACTAGTAATACAATATTTCTATGTGTTTACACAATATTAAGAATAGATAAAACACCATAACAGCTCACAAAGCCTTTCATGAATGCAACTTAATATTTATTGAAAAGAATAATAAAATACATGTTTGACAAATATTATTCGATTACTAAATAAAATAATCACTGGGTAAAAACAATAATTGATATATTGATATATTGATACATCTAGTTATTTAAATCACAACCAACAATTTAATTAATATGTCACCATTGAACCACACGCACGTGTTGTTTGTTGCGAGCTGTGGTATCAAATGGTATGTTTTTTACGTGCTTCCGCTTTTTGTACGTAGCCTGCATGTAGCCGCTTTCCTGTGGGCGTGACATATTTGTGGCGTACGAAAAGCGAATTAGCTGGTTCCCACAGGCTGATGAGTAGACCAGACACATGCTTAGGTATACGCACACATCTATCAATATGTGGAGGTATGGAACATTTTATTTTTAGATTAATGTATGTATAGTTGTATTTAGATTTATGGAGGTAGGTTTCGAAGGATGTTTAGATATGTTGATGTTCTGTGCCTGTTGCCTCTTACTATGTACCCTAAAACGCACATTGCCCGTGCCAGACATCTTATCTATTTCCATCCAGATTCCTTATTACACCAATGTAAGAAAGTTATGTCGTTATTACAACATGTTTGAGTTTATTAGCTTTGTTATGTATAATGTAGAATCTATATTGTTGTCCTCTTATGTGGTCTGGCGAAACGACCTATTAATTCATACAATGCTGCTTGATGGATTTATACTCCTGGAGTCGTTTGTTACTCCGGCAGGCATCTCCATGGGTATTAAGCTGCGGACAGAGTTTTTTCCCATATTATGAGTAATTAGGTTACACTGATATAGGAAATGTGTTAAATGTATAGCTGTTATAATCCCGACGTGTCATTCGCAGTATCGGAGATCTGCCTGAAATCCGCTGTTCTCGACCATGGGTCAAATAGATCAAGTGGATAGGCGCTTTAATTTAGATCCCACCACACCTAACTGCATATACTTAGGGACGCTAAATTAAGGCGTGAATGAACGTTCCTTAGTGATGAACGGAAACGTATGAGGGTAAGCTGTTAGGTTCGAGTAAATCGCAGTATTTACTCAGGTTTGAGACGATATTTCGTTCTAGTCCAGTGATAATCCATTGTGCGGTATTGCTACTTTGTTTTTATTTTAGTTAAATCGCTTCAGTGAGTCCATACTGAGTTAGTGTACATTCTCTTTGTTATGAACAAACTGTAATATTTGTTAACACGCTGAGGCTATATATAGGGCTTGAATTTTCACTTAGGTTAGAGAAGAACTTCGACGCCAGACCAGTCGGACGTGTATTGATACATGGTTCATATAGGTAGGATTTATTCAGTTATTCGAACACAGAATAAAGCTGAAGTCAGCATCAGAGGTGTCGAAATGTTTTACATACAGGTTTCTTTTGGACCACAGAAAATTACTGTTGAATGTAAACAGTGGTGTCAAAATAGTTTATGATATGTATGTAGCAAGTCACCATTGAACCACACGCACGTGTTGTTTGTTGCGAGCTGTGGTATCAAATGGTATGTTTTTTACGTGCTTCCGCTTTTTGTACGTAGCCTGCATGTAGCCGCTTTCCTGTGGGCGTGACATATTTGTCGCGTACGAAAAGCGAATTATCTGGTTCCCATAGGCTGATGAGTAGACTAGACACATGCTTAGGTATACGCACACCTTTATTAATATGTGGAGGTATGGAACATTTTATTTTTAGATTAATGTATGTATAGTTGCATTTAGATTTATAGAGGTAGGTTTCGAAGGATGTTTAGATATGTTGATGCTCTGTGCCTGTTGCCTCTTTATATGTACCCTAAAACACACACATATATATTTAAAAAACTCAGTCTTGTATCTACTGAACGACAACTGCAATTATTGCAAGCACACAATGATGTGTTCGTGTGTATTTTTACTGGATCCTCTCCATTTTGGTTATTTATTTGTTTTGTATTCTGACATAGGCAGCTATAAATTCGTTTTCGCTACCATGAATATGGAACGAGCATTTAGAACATTTAGGTTTGATGCTGTACGCACGCACGTCAAGATCTTCATAGGGCTTATAACTTTATAAGAACACTGTTAACGAAACAACATTGCCTATAAGTAATCAATTAAGCAAACAAAATAATATTAATTTGTGATTTGACACTTATATATTTCTAAATGTCTTCTATCCCCCATTGGAGTGGAATTGTGTATGGGGATACTAAAAATAAAACATCAACCCAATTTTATTTCGTGTTCGCTTTTGGTTTTTCCCATTTAAACACCAGGCATACTTAAAATGTGTATTACGTTCTAGTTTTACTACGAAAAAGTAATGGACTTGGATAATTGGATCTTTAAATTATTGTTTCTTTTTAGAGCTGGTTGCAAGTTGCTTGTTGATAATACTCCATACCTGTGATGAAGGCTGATATTTTCAAATATGCGTCTCTGTTGACAAACTTATAATATGGTTGTTATCAGATGAACACTTATAAGCTTGAGTATTCCTTGTTAGAAATAAGATAGAATACACCTTATACTCTGATTAGCTCTTGAGAAGAGATGCATAATACTAGATTAACGCATTCTTGTATACATCTATTATCTTCCTCGTGTGTTCTATTGGTGAATAATTGCGTAACTATCAGTTAAACAAGTGTTACCTTACTACAGCATCGTCGCTAGAAAGATCTTGATTTCTTTTCGTGCATTGACTGGTCTGCTGTTAGAATAAGTGTCACAAACAAAGTTTTCTATTTTTAAATAATACCACCACAAAGAAGACAAACCAACCCGATATCCTTGGAATATGATGAGAATCTACATCCTTTATCACTCTCCAGACATACTGACTGACACATTGATTGAATCACTGATTTACTAACTGGTTAACGCATAAACTGACCCACTACATAACTCACTAACTGACACACCTACACACAAACTAACTGACTGATAAACTCACAGGCTCACAAATTCAATGACTGATTTACGGTTAGACTAACTAACTGACAGATTGATTGACTGGCGTACTGATTTACTGACTGACTGACTCACTAACGGACTGGCTGATTCACTGAAACACTGATTGATTAAGTGACTGACTGACTTACTGACTGACTGACTGACTGACTGACTGACTGACTGACTGACTGACTCGAACAATCGAACAATCACTCTATCACCCTTTTTCAAGGTTTCGTAGTTATGCTAGTTTTGTTTGATATTTTTTTTGCTGATGTGTACTGATTGT
Organism: Paralvinella palmiformis; assembly: GCA_025642065.1. Taxonomy (NCBI): domain Eukaryota; kingdom Metazoa; phylum Annelida; class Polychaeta; order Terebellida; family Alvinellidae; genus Paralvinella; species Paralvinella palmiformis. The sequence goes on along the minus strand of JAODUP010000409.1, from coordinate 76,261 downwards.
AAAAATGTCACTTTTTCTGCGAAATTGTTAGTTTTAGTCATATAATCTCATTTTGACTAAATAAAGCAATTGCTGTATGATATTTTTCTCTCCAAGTATATATACTTAACACTATATCGATGAATTTTTAATGGCATTTATTAACACAAACATATTAAATAAATATTTTGTCTTTTCTTCTAGTCTATACAGGTTTAAATCAAGATCAGGTATCAAATAAGTCTTTTGTAATTTTAGTCGATGGCATGATGAATCTTCATGTGCTAACGCCCAGAGATAGTTTCCCGTTGTGTTGCAGCCCCATTTCCCTTGATATTTTCCTTCCATAGTTGATATATCTTGGAATAATTACAGTTTCAAAGAATTCCGTAATCCAAGCTTTTCATAAGTTTTGAACAACTCTTCTATTAGCTGTTTCTAATTCCAAGCTTTGTTATTACCAAATAAATGTTAAACCATTTCTCTAAACGACCCCTAAGCGATTATTTCCTTTAATGTTATTTTTATTTCCATTCTTGTGACTCAATCTTCTTGCGAACATCTGGTCCGAAGAGATTACCATCTTATATTTATGCTTTTGACAGATGTGGAAACATGTTGGAAATGTGCGTGAAAGCTTCGTTTCTTTGTTTATTGTTTTCACAAACTGTTTGAGAAGCTCAAGTTGTATGTGCAGTGGATGCATAAGAAATGTATTTTATTCTGTCAAGGATAGGTACTTCACATTATGTGTGCCTGGAATAAATTGTCCTCTGTGCGGTCAATGTCTTCTGTGGTGTTGAGATGTAACACCACTGACCCACAGGCAAAGAAAGTAAAATGCTTTGCATAGCCTGCTATGAGTCCTCTTGGGTAGCCGGATATTTTGATATCGCTATATATCTGCCATTTGTACATGTTGTAATCATTAGTTCCAAGAAAACATTTGCATTTTCATAGCTTTCTTTTACATGCACATAGCATCCAATTAGTATTGATGGATCCTGATTTCCACAGTGCAGAAGAACACACGTGAGACATTGGGAGGAAGTCTCCATGAAGTGACACCAATCGTTTGGTTCATGGCCATTACCCAGTACTTGAAACAAGTTCTCAATGTCACTACAGAAACAAACATCACGTTTCACCGAAATGTATTTGGAGAATTTGTCATGGCTTTTCCTAGTACCTGTAGTTTTACAACTATTTTCCAAAAGGTTCCACTTCATCAGACTTGATATAAGAATCTCTCGAATCAAATCAACCTGCTGATGTTGGTTTGGAAAGTGAGGTTGCTTCTTTGTCGTCAGTTTGATCAATGTCAGATTCTTCAGGATATTCGGTGCTTGGAATTTTATGAGTATAGAATATTTTATCTGAAAGCTGACATATAGTTCAAATTATTGCAAAATACATGTTTAATCTACCAATGTTGAATAGAAAATGCAAACAATATCACGTAATAAATGTTCTGTTGTGTTCATTAACTCATTCTATCACTCACGTACTGACCAAACTGGCTCACTTTTTCACTCGGTCACTTGATCATCTACCCATTTACTCGCTGATTCGGTCACTCATCCAAATATATACCGAACCCATTAGCTGAAAGTTGTCATGATCGTTCATTGATTTTCTGAACGCTCCCATGTAGTTACATATAGGATGGCTGACGTGAGAAAGACCATAAATAAATTGGTTTTATTAGAATAATTGAGGTCCCTCTATGTAATGTATTACAACATTGAATCAGTAAAGCGTATTAAATAATAGAAAATGTTTGAAATAGGTGTAAACTATTTTCTCATGTCCAGATTATTAAGAAATAATTTGGCCCAGTTACTTTTAGATTTTTTCTTCATGCCATGCATGTGCAAAACAAAAGATATGATTATTATGCAGATTAAAGTATCACTTCTACAGGTCATGCCAATATTAAGATAATAGCCCTTCTGCGTAATAAAAAGGTAATTCATCAACTCAAAAACCAAATCCAGAACAAGAAGAAAATCTTTTGCTGGTTTTAAAGTGAATAGATCAATGTGACATCGATATTCCTTCTTTGAGCCTTGAACAACGTTACTTCGTTAATCGAAATGATTGCTCAGTATCTCTACAGCAATTCTACATGAAAACACTAATGTACGTGTAAAATATCTAATTACAAATTTAAAAACACTAATCATGCTAAATTTCATACTATTATAGGCAAGAGGGAGACATAAACGTTAACGTTTATGGTTAAATCAGTGAATTTAAACTTGTATTTATAACTTCATGTAAAATATATATCTCAGTAATGAATATAAATGAATCGGCTGAAGGTTTTGGGACAATATGTCGATTTTTGAACACAAATTCTATCTGTAAGCACTTAGTGGTAATCCATTAATATATACACTGCTGAGTAATCATTTTCTGGCATATTCAAAGAACAATCTATTTTGACTTCAGCTTCTCCACAATCATTCACATTGAGTGTCAAAAGATAAAGTGTATTTGACATTTCGGTCTCCGAGTTGTAATATAAAACACTTTATCATTAGAATCCGACTTCCTTGTAGCTACGCTATTTAGGACCTTTACATAGTAAATAATTTTTTCACAATTTCCAACCATGAGATTTGAAAGTTAAAATATATTATTATAACATACATACAATATAGAAATTGTGGGACCAGCATAGCATGTGCTGTCTTTCTACTAGCCCCTACAAATAATATCATTATCAGAACACACGAAATATGAAACAGATTAATTTGGCAATGAGGAGCAATGAATTCATGTTATCGTAAATAATAGCTAAACCATAATTGTATCAGATGGCAAATTAGACCAGGACAATTTATACGGGTCTGTATGGCTGTTTAGTCCAGATTTATTGATGGTGCGAATTGCACGTTTTTGTAATTTAACTGTCTTGTTCATATTAGCATGACTAGTATTTCTCCAGGCTAGTATCCCGTAGGACAAATGGGGTTGGGTTAGTGCAAAATAAAGTGTTCTTAGGCTATCATATGGTAAAAAGTGTTTTACTTGATTTATTGAAAGAAATGGCTCGTGATATTTTACTATTTACATAGGATTAATGTTTACATAGGATTAAGTTACATCTTGCTGTTTTAGGATTTATAACAATGTATTTTGTTCTATTGGCGTTCAGTGCAAGTTTATTGGCACAGAACCATTCATATAAATCATGAATTGCTTTATTGGCATTGATATAAAGTTGTGTCGTCCGCAAAAGATAAAATATCAAATTTACTTGATTTACCAATATCATTAACATAAACAAGATAAAGTAAGGGACCCTTGTAGCACGCCAAACTTTTTTCCTCTCAAGGAAGACTTAGAATTGCCAAGTTCAACAAATTGGGTTCTCTTGGACAAGTAATTTTCAAACCATTTGTTTGCTATACCACGAATACCATAATTATTTAATTTATGAAGAAGAATTTTGTGACTTATCACATCAAACGATTTGGAGATATCACACAGAGTATTCGGGATTTATTTTATTACTAGCCTGAGCACAGTGATTAAGCAAATGCATAATTAGATGTATAGTGGAGTGTCGTGAACGAAATCCATATTGGTGCTTATATAGGATATTATGTGCATTAAAAAACGATATCAATTTGTTATACATAATGCTTTCTAATAGCTTGGAGAAAACCGGAAGTAATCTAATAGGGCGATAATTTGTTATCTGGCTTGAGTCTGCCGACTTGAAAATGGGTATAACTTTAGCTAATTTCAATTTATCTGGAACTAAGCCGGTAGCGAGAGATCTATTAATATAATGTTTCAATATCTTACTCGATTTTCCGTCGTGGCCAAAACTAGATTTAGAGTAGTTTAAATAATAGTAGATGGAGTAACTGGTTCTAAAAACATTGGGGTTGGCATCTAATGTTGGAAATTACGTTTAGTTTTGGGGACATTTTACCTATTTTGGAAAAATAATCATTAAAACCGTCGGCTGCCTCCAATTTATTGGTTACAGTTCGGCGATTAATTGAAAATGAAAGAGGCAAACTTCTGGCATTTTGTTTTCCAATAGATTGTTTTAATATGGACCATGTTTTTTTTCATATCGTGTTTATTTTCACTCAGCACTGATTTATAGTATTGAATATTCATGTTACATATCAGTTTATTGAAAACGTTATTATACCTTTTAAATACACCAATGTTATGTTCTGTTGGATGTTTTAATTTAGATGAAAAAAAATATGGCCTTGTGTCTAGATGATGTGAGAAGTCCCAAGGTAATCCAGGGATCTTTCTTTATATACTGTTGTGTATTTTAACTGAACGTAAAGGAAAGGACTTTTCAAAGGCAGTTCTGTAAACTTTCACGAACTCATCATACGCAATTTCTGGGCAGTCATTGTTTAGAATATTACTAATATCGGCTTCCTTTAGGTAATTTTAAAATATATTTATATTTGCCTCAGAGTAGGATCTTATTTGTCTGTGATTAGTTTTCTGAGTACAAGCTGATTTACATTTTTGTGGATAGAAAATACCAAAATGATCAGCCACATCAGTGACGATAACACCAGCATCAGTAGCACTAGATATATTATTGGTGTAAATATGATCAATAAGAGTGGCTGATTATGGTGTCAGCCTAGTGGGCTTTGTGATTACTGGTAAGAAACCATTCGAAAAAATACTCTCAAGATATTCGTCTGTTTTAGGATGAGATCCAAATGTCAATAAATCAACATTTATATCCCCCATAATAACACCATGTTTATGCTCGTTATTTATAATATCCATTATATATTGCAGTGTGGATGAGAATACATCAACATCTGCTTTGGGTGCAGTATTTGGTCTGTAAATTATTCCAACAATGGATGATTTGAACGATGAAATAATTTCAATAAATAAAAATTCAAATACACGGGGTATAAAAACCCTATGTATGATGGAAATTATGATTGCAGAGCGAATGACCATGACATGATTCTTCCCCCTAAAGGAACTTGTCCAAAATAAGTATTAAACGAAACTTCACAGCAACTAGTGGAGTACTAAAGAATTAACCAGCTTAGTTAGTTGAACGATATAAGCAAAACGTATGCACCCAAATATTTAATTTATATTCGTACGATAATTTCTGCCTTTGAATTATGTTAGTAATCAAATTATACTGGTAAACAATAGACAACTATATCGAACGAGAATTGTTGCCTGATAGCAATTTTTTTTTAATTGTTTAGATAACACATGACACAAGCCATTGATATAATTACTATGATAATGCTAATACCTTGAATTAACATAAAGGAAAACGTCAGCATAAACATAACTCTAACTGCAGATGCTAAGGGATGAGTAGCTGAATATGCCATTAAGGGAAGAGATCAGTATATAATCGATTTATTTGGTTATCTGTGAGCTTGTCATATTGGGTTTCTCTTAAATGCAAGCTTCCTTTGTTATTATCATCATTAAAATAGAGTTGTAATAGCGTAGCACCATTTTTCACAATACATAATTAAATCTCACCTTTTTCGTTGGATTAGGATTTTTCAACATTGAGTTAGGAGAGGACGACAACTTCTGATAAATAAATTCGATAAATATCGATACGTTAGAACGAAGCTGACTTGGTCATCAATAAAAGACATTTTTTAACTTATGATTAAACACTTTCAACATTATAAATACGAAAATTATTATATTTTGTCAGTGCAAATGTCAAGTTTATATTCGTAATATTTTAAGATTAGAATGAGCTATATGTAATTTATAATTAAGTTAATAATTGTGTTTCGACAGAAAATACTGTAATCTATAAACACCTTTAAACGTAATTTAATATATAAATACATTTAAAAGAGTCTTGTTAACGAAGTATGTTTCACCTTTATTCTGAATTAAAGTAATTTTATATTAGGTTTTTAGATAAGAAACATATTTAATCGAATAGTTTCACATATCACCTGCTGGAATCAAACAAATTAAATGGCCACATAAGGAGATACATATTTCCTCCTTATTGCCGACAAGCCAAAGAAATGATGATGCAATTGTTTAATTAGAAGGGACAAGTACACGTTGGATATGGTAAAAATATAAGCTATGTAAGAATAAAACAATATATAACCTGTCAATCATTATAATCAGACTTGCGGTAGGATACATAAATATTTGGCTAATTGATATGGCATTCCACAATATACATATATATATATATATATATATATATATATATATATATACTATCATCTAGGTATTAAAGCTTTGTTTGCAATGGTCAATGGTCATATATTTAGCATGTGATGTTACAATTATTGTAAGTTTCAGAAAAGTGTATTTTTACGTAGGTTAATATCCTTAAAGTTGAAGGATATTATGTGAGTGATATCTGACGTATACACTAGTTAGTCCTTAAAAGTCGTCAAAATTTGTCTTTTGTGATTATGGGAATGAGTTTTTCGTCAATAGATCGTTGCTATATCTAGGTGGGAGTTTGTAAATATGATTATGTATATTGTTATCTTCCCTTAAATTCAAATTATCATTTGAAGAATCTTTTAAAACTGTGACAATGAAGGTTTCTCCCGAATACCAAACCTTGTTGTTTTAACATTTACACATTTTCTACGTATAATATTAGAACTAAAATTAATAAAATATAATAAAAGTTAATTACATAGTCTAATGTGTTACAGAAACAGAAAATAAAAATACAATTTGCTAAATAATTCAAACATAATTATGTACGATAATTTACTTTTATTATATACCGGAATATTGTTATTCATGAAAGGATGAATCTGTATTTATGTATGTTTTTATGTGCGTTTTTGCTTGCCTGTGCGTGCACATTTTACAATCAAAATGCCCAGTATATTCTGAATGTTGTATGCTTATCATGCGGCTCAATGTGATTGTTTAAACTTGGATGAGAAACATATAAAGTTCGGTAGTATGAAGGTATAATTTATCAATATATTGTAGAGAAGTAATTAGTTCTATTATAATGGAATATATCCGACATTTGCGAGTAATAATGATAACACACAATCAGATAAGGATCAGTAAATGAATTAGTTTGCCAGGCAGTCATTGTGGGGGGGGGGGGTTGATTACAGTAGACTGGACCCATTGACGTGGGGATCATGTAGTGTCGAGGATTTACTTGTGAAGTAAATTAGACGATTTAGCTGATGATTGAAAATAAACCCCTACGTTTGTGCAACACTAGGTTTCGAACTAACCTTTTAAGAAGTATAGAGTTGGCTACTAAATATAGGAAAGGAATCTGTGAAAGGCTAATAGCTAATGCAACATATTTATAATGTCTTTGATGACAAATACCAGATATATGTATTCTATTCTTCTGTAACATAACTTTAAATGGTCATGTCATTATCATACAGATCTGTTTTATGTTAGTGCACATCGTCGCTTTTATATCAAACGTACTTTGACCGAATACATATTCTCAAGTATAAGATACAAATTGTTATTATAAACGTCGTGTAACATATTCCGTTTTGTAAGAACCATTAATAGTTATTTTGTGTTGTAGCTGTTCTGTTTTGTTTCCTAGAAACTAGAACACTTATGAAACATTTGTGTTTAAATATTTAAAAAAAGAAGTGATACTGTTAGAGTATTATTTCAGTTAAAATAAGCTTTTTGTTAGCAACTGCAATAGATTGTATGTATGTATGATTATATATATATATATATATATATATATATATATATATATATATATATATATATATATATATATAGTGTGTGTGTGTGTGTGTGTGGTGTGTGTGTGTGCGTGTGTGTGGTGTGTCTGTGTGCAAAGGCTGATAAAAGTTAGTGGCTTCACACTTCGAATTAGGGTAGAAGAAGCGCATAAAACTCTACTAAGTCGCTTTTTGAAATTTGTAGCCGCATATACAAACCTATGTAATTAAAATATACTCACATGTGTCAAAAACATTAACGTCATAAAATTAATGACCATTATATGGAAGGAGATTTCTTCAAACACCGCCTTCCTTTTGTCGGTTATTAGCTTAAACGTAAAATCATAATTACCGACATAAGCAATCAGTTTCTTCTAAGTCTCCATTATGAAGTAACTAAGCAATGAACGAACGGTACGTTTTACTGCTTCATTTTAAGGTAAGGTCATAAATCTCAATATATCATCGTCTGTCAAAAATCTACTATATTGGGAATCATAAGCGACGTATCGAAACAAAACGATCCTTAACTATGTAAACAACCAATCAACAATGATTTATCATTCTAACGAGGACAATTATTGAATTACTGGTAATGACAAATCTCTTATGTGTAGCAAGTTCTATCATATCCATCAGCACCATTATCATTATTATGAACTTATTATGAAAAAATACCATTCAAGGCAATTCCTTAGTGGAATTAGAGGGATGGATAGGAATAATATTATACAATCATCATACAAATAAACCAAGCTAAGATCATATTATATATAAAAAGAGCAACTATATTTCCTTTGTAATTTGTTTTGTTTGTCTCTCTAAGTGACTAATATCTCTGGCTGGATGACAAACAATAGTTTTAGTCTCAATGCCAAGAAACATAATTCAGTATGATCGGTACATTCAGCAAACTTACTCGTTTCTTCCATATGAACATCCTTAATCATAGTGTTATACCGTCATACACTACATATTCTTGGGGTTACATTTGATAACGATTTTTATTTCAGAACTGTTTTTCTCTGATATGTCCCTGCTGCTTCTACCATATTTGTGACCTTCGCCCTATTGGTCACAACTCTCTTCTTGATAAGATCGCATTTAAGGATATTATAAAACTTCAGGTTGTTCAAAGCTGTTTGGCTAAGGTTGTCACACGGTCTCCTCGGTTTTCCCTTTTGTATCCCAATCCCGAAATGACTTCAATGGGTCCTTGTTGAATCTCGCATCATTTTCAAACTCTGTACAATTGCCTATCAAACTCTTTCTTCCGTCTCACCATCGTATGAATGTTCCATGCTTTCTCTAGCACCCAAGCCCAGAGTGCTCCAGTCATCTGGTTTTCGCTTGTTGTCTCTTCCCAGGGTTAAAATTCATGCTGGGACTCGTGCCTTTTTCAGTTACTGTTCCTACTCTTTGGAACTCACTTCCTGAATACGTTAAGTCATAAAATAACATTGTTTATTTCTGTCAATATTTGAAAACTCACCTTTACAAACGTGCTTATCTCTCCTAAGTTTCCGCTGCAATTAGATTGATGAATGTTGTTTAACGACACATCGGCACAATTTAGGCCATTCACTAACCTTTCACTGCAATTGGTTGTTCGTTGATTAATTTTGCATTCTGCCTTGGGAATGAGATTGTCCAAACCATTGATAAAATATGCGCCACCTTCCTAGATTCGTTTAGAGGATATTGAAATAAAATTATTATTATTATTACCATCGTCATCTTCATTATTACATTCTAATAATTTTGATAGCATAGTAATGGAAGAAGAAAAATCTATATTTAATATAATCTAATATGTTCATAATACTGGCATTAAGTGATAACTTATTTAAGTTCATTTATATTATCTGATGCTCAAAGGTCATACGTTATACACGGAATATCTATTAATAAGTCACATTTTATGGTCAATGCAATGAGTTTGTCTTAAAGACGTTAATCAGTGACAGAAAGGATAGTTTGATAACAGTCTAAAGAGTCATACATATTCCTTGCAACTAACGATATGGTAAAAGCCTCTCGGGTTCTTTAGTGTCAAATAAACGCCGTAAAATAAATAGAATGCCTCCGGGAATTCTGAATACGTTTGTCACAAACACAACTTAAGCAAATTGTCAATAATCTGAAACCACCATTACCATGCTTGTAAATCAAAGAGATATCTTAATATAAATTGTGATATGGCAAGCTACGACCTTTTTCTTTCAAGTGTCTTTAAAGTTTATTTTCCTATTATTATCAACGTGATTTCAGTGATTAAGCCATGCATTTCCACACCTGTATAACAATGCTACTTCCATTCAATTGTCAAAGGTATGTTTTCTAATTACCGTGTTACGTAATTTCAATAGACCACGGAGAGTAAATATTATAATCCTTTGCTAAAACATTTTAAAGGCTTAAGTGCGTCGCTTCCTTGTGGAAATTGTGTTTATAAACCTCGAGCAATATGGTAACATTAGATACCAGAAAGTATCATCTCACTTCTCCTGAAAGAACCTTATAGACACCAACCAGCAACAATAATGTCACAACGATTCCAGACATCCAATCACTAGATAGCTGGGCCTAAAAGACGGTAGTCGGGGTATTATATTCCACATTTCAAGAAGATAGTATCCTTGGACATTTTATGCAATCTGATTAAGATTTGAATAAGCCGAAACCGGTTGCTGCCATTGGGTTGAGTCCTGTCGTATCGCTGGTACAAATATTATTCAGATTCATACTTATAATAAATATATTAAAAAATATATATATATATAATATATATATATATATATATATATATATATATATATATATAATTAAAATACGCACGCGGGCACACACACGCACACACACACATACACGAGCGCGTGTGTGCGCCCGCGCTCACACACAAACAAACAGACAAAAATACATATATGCATACACATATACACATGCGCATGCACTGATTTTACTCAGAAACGTATTCGAAGCCTCAGAACTCAGGGCTTTTTACACTATACAGTAGGTGGTCATTAATATATGAGAGTACAGAAAATACCATATAAAATTGTTATTGTTGATTTGTTATAAGATTTGATGACTTTATGACTTGAATCGTTAACTAAAGACTTTATTATATAGTGCAACATTTTGCAATTTACAAAATTGCTTCATTACGTATGGCGATAGGGTAAATCTGCAAAATCTTGGCATTTCTGGTATCATTTACTATTGAACAGGTACTACGTATCTTTAGTAGAATGAATGAAGTATGCATCTCACTCACAGGTCACCATAAAAGTGCACCTAAAATCATATGGCAAACAAATATTTTAAATGAGATCCACAAAATTATTAAAAATAATTTGCAGAGAAAGGGAGGTATATACACACAACACACACACACACACACAATATATAATATATATATATATATATATATATATGTGCGCGTGTGTGCGTGCGTGTATGTGTGTCTACACTGGCCAAAAGACAAAATTGTCCACATTTGTTGGCTTGTTATATCTGTGTTAGACTCAATTATTGTAGTGATTATGGGAATGTACAAAAAACAGAACCACAACATTCTACCGAGTTATTGTAGAATGATTTGATTTACAGAACATCTTGGAAACAAGATTTATCTAATTCTAATGTGTTGAATGACGCCAATATATGATAGACTTCCTTTGTGGATTCCTCCGATTTCCAAATAGTGGACTTACTGAGAAGACACAATGCCGAAACATTGCACGTTTCTGTCATCACTGATACAGAGATGTTAGTTATTTGTAGATCGGTAACACTATAAATACATCAACTGTAGATAAACACAGAATACGAATGCATTCGTTTGCGCATTATGTAGAGTACGATATCATAGTTTTCTGAAATAATGAATATTTTCTGAATCTTGAATCTTGGTTCACGAGCAGTATGTATATCAGAATGTATATGATTATTTTGATAGTTAGATAATACATATTACAATGGTAATACGAATTGCTTTACTTACCTTGATACGTACAATTTATGTATGCAAAATAAGTGCAAATAGTGGAATGTTCATTGTCTGTGATCAGGATATGTTACTCTGATCACTAAAGTATTTCAAAATTTAATTTCTTCGACATGTACTTAATAAATGTGCTAAAACAGTTATTTGATTATCAAATAAAGGAAACAATAAATAAACAATATATGTTACTCTCTACCAGACCATGAAGGTTTATTTAAGCTTTGTCCGATTGTCTTGGTTCATTATGTTCGGACCTTTTTGTTTTATAAGTTTGAAAAGAGACAACAAATGGTATAATACACTACCATTGGCTCATCGTCTAGTGATTTCTTCGCAGTATATTGGTCTTTGTTAGGGAACCAAATATAAAACGTGTACCATTTTTAATAAATCCTTTATAGTGTGGTTCCCTGTCATGCAGATTTGTTAGAGATATGTTAGTAAACATTTACAATTATAACTTGTTTTCAAATGAATTTTTATTTATTTAAATATTTGAAACATAACATTAACGCCCTTTGGAAAGACACCACTTTTGGTGTCATAAAGGAATATTTTGGCTTATATCTGATGTAAAATGTAAAACGTAATTAGGTACTATTTATGCAGAAATATCTATAGTTAATAAATTCATAATATCGGTGTTCTGGCTATAAATGTGCAAATTGATTATTACCCAACGTCTAGTAGAAAGAAAGAGCTGATAGAGAAAGGGTGGGGGGATTCGAGAGAAAGAGAGAGAGAGAGAGAGAGCGAGAGAGAAGAAGAAGACATAAATAGTGTTATAGCTGTAGCCTATCTGAAATAGACCGTAAGCTAAGATTGCATTGATTACTACAATGTACAGTAATCGTGACGTAATTGAAGCGATGGCGAGATAATCATTAATTGTGGAATATTACGTTATGGAAACGAATCTGCCAGCAGCAAGACATTCAATGGGATGCAATGACAGTGTAATCCAATCATAAATAGAGACACAAATACGCATAAAAGCGCACAGTCGCACATTCATACGCATACGCACGCACACACACACAGACACGCACACACACACACGCACACACACACACACACATACATACACACAAATATATATATATATATATATATATATATATATACACACAGGCCTGCAGATAGAGACACACACACATCTACATGCGCACCCCCCCCACACACGTAGAAAGACAGGCATGAAAGGCCGAAACACATTTTGATTCTCTCATTTACTAACTGACATGCTGACAAACACATAGCAAACTAATGATAGGAATTAAAGTATCTGAAATCAGTACAAAAACGTTTAAAATATTTAATTATTATATCGAACGTTAATGATATCAATGTTGATTGTAAATGTTTGATCAGAATTAAGATTTAAGAGATTATATAGAGATTAAATCATTTCCAATTATGTTTAGTGCAGTACTTGTTAATAATGGGTAAAATCATTGAGTTGAAAACTGATGTCATACAGAAACCAATACATGTCAAAAATATAAAAACAACACGAAACAGTTACTAACGAGTATTTGCGAAATTTGATGGAGAATGACCTAAGATTGGGATTTAATTTTTTTTAAATTGATACCCTACTTTACTTTCAAAAGTTTCTATTTCAATAATTATTATATACCATATTTATATAGCACTCTGTTCATAAACTATATCATGTTCAAAAGTGCTTTACAATACAAGACATATAAACGTATAACAAATTTAAAATGACATGGAATAATATATATTAAATGTAAAATAAAATATTACAATATACTGGTGATGAATTTTTTTGACGTAATGGTATAATTAAAAAAAAATATACTAACCTAAACTTAATCAACTAAATGAAATCATTATAATATACTGATATAACAATATATCGAATTGCTATTAACTAGAAGATAAAAATAGAATATAAACATGTTATATATACACATTATTAAGAATGACCAGATTTGTTCAATGGCTATAGTGAACTAGAAAATACTGTGTTTTTAAAGTTTTGTGAAAGTCTCTGTTGTCATAGAGTCAGCCAATGGAGTTTCTTTAACACAGGTGTGATATGATTATGTCTAGCTGTTCTAGTCACAATCCGAGCTGCCGTGTTCTGTACACGTTGCAGCTTACTGATCATGGTATCTGATAATCCATGGATGAGCGCATTACTATAGTCCAGTCTCGACATTACAAGCCGATGCACCACTGACTTGGTAGCATCTTTAGATAGGTAACGCCTGATACGCCCAATGCTGCGTAGTTGTGCATATCCAGATCTGCGTATGGAGGCGACTTGTTGGGTTATTGTCATGTTGGAATCAAATATGACCACTAGATTCAGCACACATATTATGGATTTTATTCGAGTGTTTCCTACTTGTACAGACACTTTGTCCATGAACTGTGAATTATGTTTTGAAGTAAAAGCATGACCATTACCCATCTAATGCTTTGATATTCTATAAATGCCTTTCTGATCATGTTCACAATATTTTATCTTCTCTGAGTAGTAAGAAATACACGTTTGTTGTGGAAGCTTGTTTGTAATTGCACACTGTTCCCTATACATTGGGTGGTATTTGGCTAATTTGGAGCAACGCCATTTACGTTCCAGTTTCCGTCGTAGATGTTTTGCCTAGTGCTGTTGGTTACAGTACCGTGAACACGATGGCCTTAATATAATTCTCTTTGTGCAAAGTGGAGCATGTTTATCTACGAGTGAAATGAGTCCATTATTGTATGCATTTGCTAGTTCATCCACATAGCCATTGAAGGGATGCAGTAGAGTGGAATCTGTTATATCTCGCTTGAAGGGGTCCACATCAATGGCACGTAGTTTCCTGAAAGACACTGTCTTGTGGATGGGTGCAGATCTAATGATGCCTGCCGTGAATTTCACTGCAAAGTGGTCACGTGACATTTTACCCAGATGGTCAATTAGTCCATTATTCTTAGAGGGTAGGGGTCTATATATAAAAGCGAGACGAACAGATAGACCACCGACTTCCAGATCGCAGTCCACGTGTTCAAAATGTCTCCATCATTATTAAATGTGATGAGACGGAGTAGTATAGCGGATTTGTAAATAAGGGCTACACCACCACCTTTCCTGCCACGTCGGGGAATGTGTTTCATCACATAACAAGTGGGAACAAGTTCACCAATACAAGTTTTATCAATCATACTACCCAACCATGTTTCAGTGAGGACCACTATGTCAATGTCATTGGTAAGTACATAATCACAAAGAGAGAGTTTTATTTTTGACTCTGGCACAGTCATCAATTTGAGATTGTCGAAATTGGCTCCAGCTTGTTTGTTGACACAATTGAACTTGTAGTCTTTACTAAATACACCGCGAATCGGCATAATTAAGCGTTTCCCCGCCTTTGTTCCCCGCCTGGTGTGTGGCCTACATATATGAGGCTTATGCAGTGTGTTATGGCATTGTTGACTGGCTGTTGTATACACACAATACCTCCGTCCAAGCAGAAACGATCGTGCGTATGTGGTCATGGTTTATTGAACACCGAAACACTTCATTTTACAACTAGATGTATTTAACCCTTTTTATTTCTTTAATAACTGTGGAATAGAGCGTATTTGTATATTATCAGGGATGAAATGATACGAAACAAGATATTTTAAGTTATTATAAATATATCCTTCAGGCTGATAAACCTTTGTCGCAACCCATAAGCCAATAACATGTAATTAATGGATGAATAGGAGTCGTTTTCTTTTACATATTTATGAGTGGCAATGTCATTATGGTGCATGTACACGTCATATATCTCACTTGGCTGTTATTATGTCAACATTTATTATTCCAGACATTTATTACTATCTGAATATTACATAGAAAGTAGCAAACGGATGTGTATAGGTTCAAGGATTGAATCCATACTTATCTATCATAAAGAATTGTATTATGGATCACAGAAAAATCATGAAGAGAATGACACACAAACCTTTGCAAGGTGTTAGTGGCTATTATCGGTTTGAATAAATGTATGTTGAAACTGTCCATTGACACAACATGGCTGAATTCGGTATCATAGATGTATGTTACCCAAGGACAAATGGAGTTATAAACCCGACCTCGACATTGGATTATTGTTTTAAGATAATTGACGTCATGTTACACAAGTAATATTATTCGTCTAAATAATGCTCCAATCACGGCACATCATTTCAGCTAGTTGTTTTCAAGGCCACAATGTAGGCAAACGTCTATAAAGAGTAGATTGCGGTTGATGTATTTAGTAAGCCTTTCAGGGGTCCTTACAATCATACGCTAAATCAAAGGAACTGCATAATTGTACACCCAATAAGGTATATCTAAAAACACAATAAAAAATTTCCACAGTTACCACCATTTATCGGTGCAAGTAAATGTTAAGAGGTGAGTGTCTAGGACGTTTTAAGAGACAACAGATTTATTCTTTCCACCATCGACGTGTTCTACAAATCCGGTGCTGTTAAATAAAATGATAAATCACCATATTATTTGAGCCGAAACTTAATAATTTGCAATAAGATTTGATTAGATAGCCTCAGTTTTCAGGATTAATTTCAAATGGACATTAATTAACACATGTCACCGGATGCCAGGTATTTCATAGAGTTATAAGAGATGTAATAGGGGCATGAGCCAATGTACCGAATGTTTCTTGAGCTGAGAATCATTTTAGACAGTGGATATAAGCAAGTTAATTAAAAGCCTTGCATAGTGATGTAAAATGGTTGTATTATTACATTTATAAAACATATAACATATCCGTTTTATTACCTGGATCAAGGCAATTTCGGTGTTGTGACAATATATATACGTAGACAATGTTATATTGAAAACAAATTTCTACATAGAATTGCTAAATTTAAAACATGTCAGTAATTGTTTAGAACATTAAGTCCTAACTGTTAGTTTTTGTATTTTCTGTGTGACTTGAACACTCTTCATAGAACCTAGGGAAAAAAGGAGAGATAATTGTTTATTATTTACCTTGTAATTAAGCCGAATGACATCCTAACTATCTATCATAAGCCATTAATTGTATGATATCACTTTCCGTGAGACTGTCCCAAATATTTATTTAAAACTATTGCTTAGCCCAAATAACATGATTTGGACTATCACTTAGACCAATTTAGTGATTTGTGTAAATGAGTTACTTGTGTGACTCGACAATTAAACACATTTCAATATGTAGGTGTTCTTGGCCATACAGAGAAGTAGTAATGCTAGGCTAGTGAGAGTTATTAAATTAATTGCGTGTTTTGGAAGCCTGGTTTCATGCACCCTTCTCAGGATCTGTGTCATAGGCCTGTATATTAAACATGCTTAAATAATTTAAATCACATAGATTGGTAATTTTCTATAACGGTTTAGTGTTTCACATAATCACGAATTGGCTGTCATGTCATTCTCACTTAATTAACCTGTGGGAGAAGAAAATCATGGCTAAATACATATATTAGTTTGTCATTGCTACTAAATAACCCACCAATCTACTGCTTCATTATCATCCGGATTCTCAGCGCTGATTGGTAAAGTAAGTAACTGCAATTATTGGGTGAGTTAGTGACTGGATATATGACTAACAGATTGTGATTGAGCGAATGGGTGAACGAGTGAGTGAGTCGGTAGCTGGATGGGTGAGTGAGTAAGTGGGTAGGTGGGTATTGGGTTGAATATGTAAGTTGTCATTTACGTAAGTCAGTGAGTGTGGGTATGGCTGAGTGAGGGAATGTGAATACGTACTGGAATAAGAACGGGATTGAGAAAAGTGAAAACATTACAGGTTAAAATCTTACAATGGCTAAAGTAATTATTAATACGGATTATATTCACACTAATAGTTTGTACTTCAGCTATGTGTCGCATTGGCTAGTTGCATTTCCCATTATATGCCAGATTTCACAATAATATTATTTGGCTTCATCAAGAAGAGTGTAGGTCTATAATTTCACCATTTTACTGGCATATAAGTTAACTGTGTAAAGGCTTTATCATTAGAAAATTATCGTCATATATCATGTCACTACTCGAATCCATTTAACATGTATTTTTTTTGATAACGAAGTCACATAATGATTGGATATTAGTATCAGTAGCCTCTAAATCCTGAAACGGTATCTAGGTAAATTAGAAGTGTTAACATATTAATGTTTATAACAATTTTTAAACATTTGCCGTTTTGAGCAAATAATACTTTTTCGTTATTATTTAATTAGTTTTAAATATATCATATTTACTCTTCACTTTAGAACTATTTTGCCTTTATTATACTAGCAAGCCAATTTTATAAAAATTCATTATTATTATTATTATTATTTATAATTATTATTATTATTGTTATTATTATTATTATTATTATTATTATTATTATTATTATTATTATTATTATTATTATTATTATTATTATTAGTAGTAGTAGTAGTAGTAGTAATATAAACAGCAGCCATAGAAGTATTATTATTATTATTATTTATATATATTTCTAAAATTACCACTTCCGTCACAACCCTTTATGCAAAGTGATTGCCCTTAAATTAAACTATCTTCCTTGACGATATATATTCTCTTTGCCTATTTCTAAGGCTATCTATAACTTACAGATATATTTTATTGTTAAGGTTATTCTATTTCGCAGCTATGCAATTAAATCAAACAAAAGAAAAAATAATCAACCATTATCGGTGAAGCTGTTTAGCCACTCATTTGTTCACAAGCAGAATAAGCTGCACATACACTATAAACACATAGAACACGATGCAAGTAAGATAATCGGATGAAATAGTCAATAAACTCGAATTCGAGCATTTAATGCTCCAAATGAAAGAAAAAAAACTTTCCATGGGGAGAATAGGGCGCCTCCGGGGTCTAATTGGTAGTTCGTTGTATCACAAGTCACTACCACCGGAGTTTGAATCTCGGCGTGGGCATATCAGAATGGTGTTTCATCTTTGACTTCGCTTCATTACCTTTGGAGGTCGCTATGGCCATTTAGGCTACCATGTGCACAAAAGTGGCCGTAAAACATCAATCTTTATCATCACCCACGAGGATAATATGGCCCCAAATATCAGGTATCATCTTTTCTTCTCTCGTCAATCATCGTTCAGTTATTCTAGCAACATAAAAATAGATTACTAAACAACACTTTAAACATTGCTGCCACTTGGTTGTTGGAATCTCATTCAGGCAACATATGAAGAAATTATTTAATATTTACATTAAGGTAGGTCCCAATTATAGACATCGTTCCATGTATGAAGCAAATGTAGGGATTACATTTAATAAAACCGTAGGAATGGAGAAATGGGTTAATTCTATATGCATTTCCGGTTATTATCAAGTAAAGAAGATAAGGATTATTCGTAAGTATCTACATTATAAGACGTTAGAGCAAGTTTTTTATGATTTCTCGACGGCCCTAAGGCATTTTAATATTATCTCACATTTTCTCTCTCTCTCTCTCTCTCTCTCTCTCTCTCTCTCTCTCTCTCTCTCTCTCTCTCTCTCTCTCTCTCTCTCTCTCTCTCTCTCTCTCTCTCTCTCTCTCTCTCTCTCTCTCTCTCTCTCTCTCTCTCTCTCTCTCTCTCTCTCTCTCTCTAACCGTCAAACGCTAGTGCATAACTCTGTTACATGTCTGCTAATAAACACACTTACATAAGAGAACATACAATGCATTTTCTCCTGTGTACTAGCTTCATATTCATTGACATCCATGTACAATATTATATTTCACATATCCAAAGTACTAAGTGTAACATCACTACTGTATCTTAGCCATCTCATTAAAAAGGTACATTCTAATGTGACTGCAGGTCTCTGAGTCTTGTTCCTTTTTGTGGGAACTAAAAAAATGCGCGGTAAGATATGGCGAGTTTCCGAGCAAGCGCTCCCAGTCTGTGAATATTATACCTGCTATCTTTGTCTGTCATAATAAAAAAAAGAAACAGCGGGGTTATATCCTTTTTACATTAACAATTTTTAATATCTTACATCTTCAAATAGAGATGATGATTACCTCAGGTGATGATTAACTGCACTACCAATAATACTTGGCTTGACAATCTGTTTGACAATTGATTCTGTTATTAAATAGCACCAAATCCAACATTAACTTTAAAATAAATCACATTGTGAATGTGTTTGCATTCTAACCCAAACCTGAGTCGCATTATGATGACTAACTGGGCCCCTTTCTACCTTTATTGCTATCCACACTTGGGCTTTTTAGGTTGATCGCCTTCGGCTTTACATATGCCATCGATTATAAGTTTTATTTCAGTTATAGAAAACACTAAACAAACTTTATGTAAAAGTGAATATGGATGACAACATGTAGATGATAAAATATGGCATATGTATAAGACCGCAGAGAGTTTACTTTGTCTCCCTTGAATTGCGTATCGTGACTTGATCGGAAGTGACTGACCGAGTAAAGCTTACTTTGTAAAGTATCGTTTTAAGTGCATCAGACATATATTAAAACCCAAATGTTCTAGGAAATACGAACAATAATGATAGCCAAATGAGTGATTAATATTACTTTACTTTTGACATAGCGGTTGATTAAATAATGAAGCTGGCGACAAAGATCGATATTAAACCAATTAGTTTGATGGATATTAATAATAATAGCAATCAAATATTTGTCATGATATGTTCGTTTTAAGGATTTCTTATTTTTTGCAAACCTGAAAGTTGGGTGAATAAGGAAATTGGGTGACACATGTCTTCGTAATACGTGCTCTTAGGATATGATCCCACTCGACATGTTTTTTCTCTATGTGAAGAACATTTTACTGTCTACGCAATTGTGTTTACCACGGTGATTTTGTTTCATCACGCGATATCACCATAATTAAAAATATTTGTCTGTTTGTTGATGAGGTGTCTGTGTGTCTGTAGTCATGTTTAAGCTACTGCATCTCTCTACTTCCCTCTCTAGCTCAGCGCACTCTATTTACTGTTTCTGTGTTTCTCTTTGTTTATCTGTGATTTATGTGTTTTATTTTATCTGACAGCGATAATCTACTTGACTGGCTAGGATTAACGACCGTACGAACGATGTGTATTACGTTTTAAGGCAAATAGAAACCCAAAATAAGCTAGATGACTGTGTTATATTACTAAAACGTTATTTGTGGGTTATTATAATTCTCCTTTTGTCATATAAAGGTATTAACGTAGAGGCTTAGCGCTTTCAGTAATCATGATTTTGCAGTTTTTGGAAGCAAGTCCAATTCATCATCTGTGGTACAATAGTGAAGCCTATTACTAATATCCTACCAAAACTGTCCGCTGCACTATCAAGATGATATTATAACTGTAATAAATAATATTGATGTTTACTAAAAACAAATACTGTTAATTAATATTGACTATTACCAATTTTAACAAATATGCAGCGGTATTAAATTTCGAAAAAAATATTATCGTTATATTTTGATTTATAGTACACTAAAACAGTTATATATCCTATTTAGTAGATAATAGGTATCCCGACATATGACATCGCCAAGTAAACGAACCACTTATGTATTTCCCTTTTATCACTGTTTTTAAATAAGTGAGTAAGTGGGTGAGTGAGTGAATACATCAGTGAAAGGTTGAAGAAGTGAATGAGGGAGAGAATAAATAGTGAGTGAGTGGATGAGTGAGCGAGAGTAGGATTTAAGCCCTTCTATTACATCTTAACCCAGAATCCAGAATGGGATGACTTTAAAATAAATAATAAACAAAAAAAAAGAGACAAAATATCTGTTCATCGAAAGTCATTATCAATCTGATGGAATGTTATGTAAAGACTTAAACCTAATATTCTGCATAATAATTGATTAAATGTATGTAACCATAAGTCCTAGCAATAAATGTCACAAAATATCTATATCTTCATGTCACAGTCACGTAATTGGTACCAGGTGCATTCGTTATATAGTCTTCTGGAATCGCTCTTGTCCAATTATACCGGCATAGTGTTGACGTTCATTTGCAACCACCGCAGCAACATTTACTGGGATGATGTCAATTTATTTATTGTATAGTCACTTCAACGCCAATCGTTTCCCATTGTACAGTGTCATTTGTGTCTGGTAACTGTTCATTTAAAATATTGCGTCTACTCAGTGCTAAAATATTCTAAGTAGACGTTTTTGTGGATTTAGAGAGAACGCAGTTCTAGACATTTCCGTCAGTAACAATAAATGTAATAATTCGGTGATGGCAGAATTATCAACATTAATTATCAACTTTTAGATGGGAGATATCAGTTATGGTCTTTCTTTCGAAGAATACCATCTTCTGGCTTCTGTTTATTTGACGGCTTTGCTAAGTTTCACCTTTTTAGAATATTATTTTATGTAATTGTCTTTTAAGGTCTGGATTTTATTTCATGCTTAATATTGTAACTCTAACCGAAACGAACATTTTTAAACCTGGTTCCAGCCTTGATGGCTCAGTTACTTAGAAGCGTCGGTGTCAAGATATTTGAAGAAATGGCGAAAAACAGCCATCTGCTAAAAGAATGCGTATAATTAAAATAATAACTATCCAGTAAATTATTAATCCTCCGGTAAAATATTTTACCTCATTATAAAACTTGTCAGATTTACAAATCCAACAATGAAATTGTATCATGTATGGAACCTACTGACAATAGTTCTGACTAAATAATTAACGATATCTGGAGAGCAACATATTCCTTTCAAAGTCTACAAATATACTTTGTGATTAATTTATATTAAAAAGTTAGTAATCATCAAGTCTCGCACTTTTGAATTTATAACGCCATAAATTGTATTTATATATTGTTATCAATATAACCTTTTCATTGAATCAGATACATTGCAAGATATTACTTGAAAAGCAATAAATAAATTAGTGTTATAAAACAGTTATTCAAATATCCTCTCAGTATTAACTTCCTATTTGAAGTATTTCATTTCATGAATTAATGTCGTAGTAAGTGTTACCCTAGACATCGCTAAGCCTAAACACATCACTCACAAATTAAAGTACTCACTGAATGACTCAATCATTCAAATGAATTAACACCTCTCTCTCTTATTAATAATATTCGGCGAATTTAGGACAGTGCAGTTCACAGAGTGACAGGTTTACGAAAATATGATCATATCACTCAAATTCTTCAAATAATACATTGATTACTTGTTGAGAAGTATATCCATTTCAATATTACACTTACAACGTATACATCTATCGATGACACAGTACCTGATTATTTGTGTGAAATGTGTCCACCAGAAAGTCATCCCGAAAAATGCTTCCTACTAACATCTTAAGAACATACATTATTTTAAAGAATTGTTGAAACAAGAAACACTTGTTACATCTCGTATAGACTATTGTAAGTCCCTGTTATATGGCATATCTGATTATAACATTAATCGCCTTCAGCGAATTCAGAATAGTGCAGGTAGCATAGTGACAAGTACTCGAAAATATGATCATATCACACCAATTCTTCAAATATTACATAGGATATCTGTTTAGACAGCGTATCCATTTCAAGATTTTATTAATAACTTATAAATCTATTAGTAATGTGGCACCTGAATACCCGTGTGAACTGGTGTCCATTGGAAAGTCATCCGGAAAACTCAGGTCATCCAGTCAGATACTATTGCAGGTGCCAGAGTCTCGGCTTAAGTCATATGGTGATTGTGTGTTTAGTGTTGCAGCCCCCACTTTGTGGAATAAGTTGCTGTCGGATATTAGAAATGCATCATCTTTTGTAAATGTTAAATCCGTTCCAAAAACATACCCGTTCAAGGTTGTTTTCACTGGTAAACAACTTTTAAATTTCTTATAGTTTTTTTACAGATATATTATATAGGGTATTATTATATTGCCTTTGAATGGTTCATTCTAGTAAGGGCGCTTTATTAAATGTACATTATTATTATTATTATTATGACGTTATTGGCTTAAAATAGTAAAATATAGATGTATGTTTACACTCCCCTATACAGCTTTAAGATGAAATACCCATCACTGTTTTAATACCCCAATTAGAAGCCCGCGGAAGGCTCTTTCCTCTGGGAGACTTATCAACTATTAAGAACAAGAATTAACATATCGAATCGTGTTTTAGACAACAGCACTGTGCCGGTACGGAAAGCGCCTGTTATTGAAATTTATCCGATCATAACGTAGACACTCACCATACTACAGAACATTTGGCATTATTCTTTATCCTCACACCTAGCTGTTAGGCATTATTGTTCTAATCATTATTGAGTCCGTATCAATTTACCTACTCATCTTTTAGTTTCAGTCTGTTTTAATGTATTATTTGTCCTGTTGGTTGTTTTGGGTTAGTTTGTTTCTTTGCATTTGTTTGTGTATGTGCACGTGCGTGAATACATCTCACTAATCAAAGCTTTTTTTCTTCTTTTCTAGGAACAGCATGTTTACCCTTTTTTTCAAACTTAACTCTAATTTTAGACGGCAAATGAAAAACAGGAATGATACTGCAGGTGACTTGTCTTGTGGTGAAATTTTAACTAGGTATCCATTATTTAACACAGAAGAAGAAAAACACGGAAATCGTAATGCCGAAGAAACCTTAGATGAGAACTATGCGACAAGAGCTAATGTCCTCCTGCAACGTGTCGTTTCCGGAATACCTTCAACACACACACACACACACACACACACACACAAAAAACACACCACAACACACACACACACACACACACAACAACACACACACACACACACACACACACAACACACACATATATATATATATATATATATTAAAACAACTCAGTCTTGTATCTACTGAGCGACAACTGCAATTATTGCAAGCACACAATGATGTGTTCGTGTGTAGTTTTACTGGATCCTCTCCATTTTGGTTATTTATTTGTTTTGTATTCTGACATAGGCAGCTATAAATTCGTTTTCGCTACCATGAATATGGAACGAGCATTTAGAACATTTAGGTTTGATGCTGGAGTACATAATATCGTCGTGAATAGTCTGTTATTTATAGAAACCCATTCTAAACACAGTCCCTTTCATCCAGAGACCAGTACATGTAGTGAACATATTGACCTTTATCAGAAAGTTAAGAGATTCGAAGGACTTCCATCACTCTGATTTACGATTCCGCCATTAAGCCTACAATGTGTTTATTGACAATATGAAAGTAGATACAACCTTTCTGTTGCATTGTGTGCCACCAACCAATATAACCACGCTTTTATTATAATATTGCTAGTTATTAATCAGGAAAATGAGTAAAACTAGATATATGGCAAATAGATTTGGTCATTTTAAAACTATTATAACGATATTAATACCTAAAAGGTAACAAAAAGTCTCCTTTGAACAACTTCAAAGTTTCAGTTCATTCATTGTATAGTGTATCGTAGACAAACTGACAAACATCTAAGGATAACATTATTGATCAATTCATTAGTTGTGATTGTCAGGCACATTTCAATACTAAACGTGTTATATGTGATTGCCCCTTTTATTATATTGCATTCTAATCGAATATAAACACAACAATGAAGCTAAATCATTGTAATAATGGCGTTATACTGCGTGATTGGTCGGAGTCTGACTGTAATACAGGCTGTTCATGAAATACCTAAATCTGGAGTTCACATAAGACTAATTTGTATGCCACCGATAGACTCCTACAACAATATGTCGGAAATTAGTGAAATGAATAAGAGAAGAGCTGTAGCTCCTAAAACCAGATCTAAACAACATTTAAAAAAAATACAGCTTCAGACGCGAATACCTTTATACAATAACTGATTATCCCGTTGGTCCTCTGCCAAGAAACGGCAATATCTCTAAACTAGTGACATCTAGACAAATATTTGATAATGTGAAACATTTATTGTTAAGGTCCGTTTTGTGGCGGCTTAGGGACTGGTGAGGCATTATACATGTCTCAGCAAGAAAAGTCGCCACTCTGGATTCAGTCCCCTGAAGAAACGTCCAGAGTTTGAATTCACGGTTCGAGATTCTCTGTGCCTGTGCCTTATAATACACAGCTAAAACACACACACACACACACACACACACACACACACATATTTATATACGTGTGTGTGTGTGTGTGTATCTGTATTTGTGTGTGTGTGTATGTGTGTGTGTGTTGGTATTATGTCTATATACATCGTGCCAGTTATAATATTTCATAACTCTACTGTACTAACGTTTTTATTATCGATGATTTTAGTATACTCATATATATTATCAAAAGTGAACCAATTTTATGAAAAGTCAGTTGCATTACCATAATTACATACCAATACAATCCTTTCCATATTTGTTTTTCTCATGATCTGTGAGTTTTAGAAGCAACTAGAAAAAGAAATTCTCAATCGATAAACACTTTTAAGGTTCTGAATAATTTGTTTCAAGAATTAGAATAAGTTTCATTAAAGATTAATTCATTTAAGGTATATAATACTCATTTTAGGGGCATATTACATTTAGCATGCCTATTACTTAATCCGCCTATTCTTAACACAGAAATGATATGAATAAGCCGATCAAGAAGTAATATGACCATCATATTTCCTAATACCCAGTATTAATGATACAAACTTCCATCTATTTCGATGTGCAGATTGAATGTTCTAATGATTTATATCGAGGGATCACGTTTCTGATGTATAACCGAGTGAGTGCACATTTGTGTGATTGAATGTGTGAGTGTGGTCCAGAGTGTAAATATGACTGAGTGAGTAAATGAGATATTTGCGTGATTGAGTGAGTAAGCGGTTGAGTGAGTAAGTTGGTGAAAGCGTGAATAACTTAGTAGAACTGAGTGATAGGGTGTGTGAGTAAATGAGTGCGTGAATGACCGAAGGATGAGTGAGTCAGTTAGTCATTGAATGAGTGTATGTGAGCGAATGGGTTAGTGAGAGTGTGGACGGAAAAGTGAATAAATGGTACTAAAGATAAATAAATGCCTTGTAGAGTGAATCGTCGAGATAATATATATAAGATTGTTGATTCCCCTTTTCCTTGTTTAATCTTACATTGTAAACCATACAAACACACGCACGCACACATACACACACACACGCACACACACACACACACACAAACATATACACACACAAAGGCGCACACGTACACACGCACGCACGCACACACACACACACACACACACACATATATATATATATATATATATATATATATATGGGCGCCTTCGTGGTCTAGCGGTAGCGTGTTGGACCACAGATCACTATCACCCGTGTTCGAATCCCGGCGTGGCTATATCTGAAGGTTGTTTCGTCTTTCGCTTCCTCTCATTACCTTCGGAGGTCGCTCGGCCCATTTAGCCTACCTTGTGCACAAACGTGGCCGTATAACATCAATCATCATCATCATCATCACATATATATATATATATATATATATATATATATATATATACGTATATGCTAAGTTTTGTCATATGCAAAATAGCCACATATACCAACAGATACAGTTACAATCACAGATTCCTTCATTATTAATTCTGAACTCGTAATAACTAAAATAATATATATCTTCGACTACCAATCACAACCACAAAATTAGTAGTTAATGTTATGCAAGACATGACCAGTCTGAATACTGATTATCGGTGTTTTATAGGACGCATGTCGTTGCATTAATTTAATAACAGAAACTCGTTAGGTGATTATAAATTAGCTCAGTTTTGAAGTAAAATTGTAACAAGTTGCAAACATGTATTAAAGGGACAGTCTTATTTTTGGTTCACATTTCTATTTGCGACTGTAGGATTTGATGCTTCCTTTAGAGGACGCATGTAAAATACTGACCTTCGATCTGCACTAAGAATCATATATAATAGAATTCCGATTTAATTCCATTATCTTCAGTAAATTAGATTTCGATCCGTAATTTCAGAAGTATTTTCATTCGGTTCCTAAGCTTATGATAAACGTCTCGTGCTGGGTCAATGTCTATCCACTACTGAATATATTATTGGGAACGTACGAAGTAGTAATTGTAAGATGATTGTGAAATATAATACTTATCTATATTTGCTGCAAACATTACACATCAGCGATTACTGATGAACTGGATTGAATGGTCTAAATAAATAAGAGCGATAATGGTGGTAAATATTTCCTAATGAATATGAAATAAATTTCTTTATGATATTTTTTGTTATACGTAAGCTTCTCGTTAATAAAAATCCATTAAATCATTATCTTGATCAATTGAGCAATTAATCATTAGTAATTTGATGTCTATTTAACTATAATCGTATCGAACTTCGCCTATTAGATGATGATTTGTGTCCCTACTTCCTTAGTGGCTACTAATAGAGTAGTTTTTGAACGGCAATGTTATATTATAATCAATCACCTATCATACACACTACACGCTAACAATTATCTTAAGGTGAATACTTAATCAATTCAAAAGAAAGACGTAGATTAACTCGATCATATATTCTGATACATTGGATTTTAACTTAACACAAACACAAGTCACTGGAAGAAGCCACCGTCGAAGAAATCTACGTGTATATAACTACTTCTAATTCGGAAACGTTTAGCAGTTTTAGTTAAGTAAACATACAGTAATTATATAGTTTTAGTATATGCATATACTAGACAGTATATTTAAGCAGATATTCACTGAGGTTGGAAGTATGCACCCACAAGCTGTTATCATATCCCGTCATAATACATACATTATTTCTAATATAATTTAGTAATTGATATATATGTTATCATACGTGCGTCATATACAATTCTTCCTAACTGATAGATAAAAGGTCTACAATTGTGAAAAGGTTTTTCATCAAATCTTATATGCATGAGTATGAAATACAAATATCCCAGGGATTTAAATTAGCTGGAACCATACGTTAACAGTTGCATTTCCCTCTATTACGAATATTACTATATACATATATGTGCTTGAAATGCGTATCAACTTCAAAGAAATACAGATTATCTGTTAAGTTAAAAAAATTAAACAAAGAAATATTTTACTTTTTACTGATTCTTATAAAGAGGAAGATTATACCTACACGAAGGTATAATTGATTAATAAAGACAATGAAACTAACAGTAGAAAATAATTTAGTAATATGTTTGTGATTTATCAGTAAATATATCATATGTATATTTTATTAACTCGAAATGTCATTTTGATAATTGGTAGTCAACAGTACACTTTTCACATCACATTACAAAGCTTGGGTGTCTAATTTACTATAGATTGAAACCCCCCTCAGCTATATAATCCCCATGTAACCAAGTTCTTGCATAAAAACAGCCACCCCATTGCCTCACTGACAAACTCATTCACTTATTAATCCGTAACTGGTTGTGGGTATCATTATTAGCAGTAGATGCATAAAGATGGAAAACACTAGAATAATTTTACTGCAACATTTAAACGCGTTTTACCTTTTTCACTTCCGAATTCCTGTCTCGTTTAAAAATCATTTGTAAGTATCTATGTTGGGATATTACAGTCACGTTGTTTCCTTTTCACTGAGGCTCACAAATGTGTAAACAAATATGGCGCTTCAGAATTATATTTGTCCATTTAGCTTAATATTTGTTGAATGTTCAAGTAATTTAATGAGCTGTGTATTAGTTAATATTTCATTAATATGAGGAAGCATGCATTTATGTAAATCCCAGTATAGCAAGTGCACAGAGGATCTAACAAATAATATTTTCCTTTTAAGATTACCATGAATTATTACGTATCCATTATAAATATTACAGCAACTATTAAGTTTTGTCGTTTTCTTTGTGTTAATTCAATATTTTAATTTTATAAAAGGTTTGCTCATGTGTTATATAAACAATTTTAGATATCGTATTAATGAGTAAATGTTGTAAGGGAAAGAATAAACGAGCCATTACATTAATCAGTGAATTAGTGGGATGGTGCATCAGTTAATCAGATAACCAATGTGTTATTCAGTATCAATTAGACAGTAGTATTGAAGATATATGGGATGAACGTATTTAGTTTTCGCATTAAAATATATTCGGGTACCATTTTCTCTACAGTCTTTGTATTATTACAACAGTTTTAAATTGATTCATGGCATAAATTAGTTATTAAATAATATGAACAAATACTTAAAATTTCAAATCACTAATGAAAATGAATTTCAATTACCTTAATCAATTTAGAAGAGGAAAACGGAAAGGAATTCTTAATCTGTCGAAGCACATAGACTTGTAGCTAAATTATTCATGAACCTAATGATTAATAAGTTCAATAACTTTCATATATTTCTAGTCACATTCCTTCTTCATAGTATTATGCGCATATCGATATTCAGAACTTAAAAGAGAAATAGATTCCATCGGTTCGGCAAAACCAATTTTTTATATATATATATATATATATATATATATATATATATATATATATATATGTGTGTTTGTGTGTGTATGTGTGTGTGTTTGTGTGTGTGTTTGTGTGTGAATGGTGGGGTGTTAGAGATGGGTAGGTGATTATGTGCCAGAGGAGTATGGAGATAATTGTCACAGGTTGTTCTACCCCGCTCAACCTATTAATTTGCCACAAGTATTATTAAAAGAAATATACGTTATAGTCGATTTTAGTCAAACATTGCAAATAATATCAAGTGCCTTGTATAAAAAATCTTAAATAATATAATTTATTATGTATGAAATATATATATATATATATATATATATATATATATATATATATTAGGATGAATTTAAAATAAAAGCAAAAACGTTGGCTTACTAGATTAACTCGATTTTTAATACTTTTTGAGAATATAGTGTTGTATGATCGCCTAATACAATGACCAACTTTGTTCAGTTTAATAAGTGTAATCTGAATCAGTTTAGTCCTGGGCTTTGTGATCTAACGAATCAAATATATATTCGTTTCAAGGCGAAAATATGCGTTTCACTATTAACTCAATTAGTTTATGCATATTTGTTTTATTGAGAACGAAAGGCCCATGAACAATGTAGAATAAGTTAATATTCCAAACAATTAAAGTGAGAACTATATTTTGTTATCTTAGTTAATAAATGATCAAGGAATGTAATTATGTACCCTTCATGTTTGTCATATTAAATCAGTTGGTAAAATTCATGCTTTGAAAGTAAAAAGGTCCATGCACTCAATTTGCATGCATAAGCGGTCTACTAAATCATAATAAAATCCAAGATAAGATGTATTTGTATACCATTCAGTTGCCCAAAGGATTTTACAACTGTTATCTTCATTGGCACTATTTATGGGCATAGCCCAAGCTAGGAAGTCTTCAAATCCATGTTTGCTGTTATGCTTAGGTTTTTGCAACTTATCATCTATAGTCTTACAACGGTACATAACACCATGTAAATTTGTTATGTGACACATTGTACAGAGTATCAGTATATCTAAGAGGTTTAGAAATGATGTTTATAAGTAAAACTAATAATGTTGCAGGAAGCTCACAAATCCTTATGCCTTTATAGCGGTGTCAGTGTCCCAATCTTCAGAGTTATCCACAGTGTCATGATAAAAGTCAGGGAAATGTGGTTAGTATGTATGTACGATGTTGCTCAAACGAAATGTAGCACTCTAATTAGTGGATCCAACAGAGCGTACCGTCCTGGTAGCAAATTTCTATATAATACATGCAGACATTCATAAAACTACACAAATGCACTAGGCTACTCAATGTTTGAAAGGAGATTCTGCGCTCCTTGACGCTACATATATTTGAAGAATTAAGTGAGCATTATAGGATGCAACCCGTTCCAGTGGATATTCACCAATCACTTTTCTTTGTAGTATATTTACATCCCGATTCATAACGCTAGGCCTATGATATCTCTGACCAACTAACTTAACTTGAATATGAAAGCATTCTATCACCATCGCCACCTATCTGAACAGATCTTCACATTAAAAGTAAACAAGGCTTTCATGCGCTTTGTCTTTGTGCAAACAAACAACCTGCACATAACTGTGATTTTATCAACTATGATTACAGCAAAAACCGAGTTGATTTCTTGCTAATATCGTTGATAGCCACGTATCGATGATGTCATTTTCAACAATTAGTAAACTTCTCCGAAACATATTTCAAGTACTTAATAATTGAAGAGAGAATCATACAACCTGAGTAAATTAGGTAATTGCATGCAATCAACTCCATTGGACGAAGAGCTGGACATATCATCAGCTTTTAGTTGTAGCTCTTCTTTTGATAAATACACGCTGTATGAATGATTCCCTTTAACATTTCCCAATTGTTCTTGACTTGCGCATTGTGTCAGTATATTTTAGCCTTTCGTCGTTTGTTAATATGAAGGTGTCAATTCCCTGCAGGCTAAACATTTTGTATTCTAAGAATGCCTAGACATTGTGCTGAGATAGTTTACGCTTTTATGCTGCTGATTTCAGATGACTAAATTCAGAGAAACTTTGCTTATTTCACACTTACATTTATCTGGTTAAAACCCCCATAAAGAGTCAACAGAAATGACATTCTGTCATAGCGAGAACTGTTTGATACCATTATGAATGTTTATGTGTACACACCACATTATACAGTACTAACTTAGGCTTACCACCTTATTCACATTTTAAATCTTCACCATAAAGTTATGATAAATGGCTTTTCTAGTATATATATATATCTCTCTCTCTCTCTCTCTCTCTCTCTCTCTCTCTCTCTCTTCTCTATATATATATATATATATATATATATATATATAAAACCCTTTTTGCCAATGTGTCAAATCTTTAATTACAATAATAACACCTTCTTTAAAAATCACATTACGTTAAGACCAACATTAATCAAATCTGTTACATAAAATTCTGAGTTTGATTAAATGAATGAGGATATCAACACTACTTTCCACTGTACAAATAACAGCCAATACCCATCTTTCCCCCAAAAAAAACAATAGAGAATATCCAATCATCAGTACTTGTATTGAAGATGAGTTCAACGTTAATAATCTCTGGGATATAAAATACATGAGTTTGGGCAAGCATATCATCACATGACGCTCCTGTCTAAACTCTTCCCGTCGACTAATGAATCAAACCGAGCTGATATTGTTACATCAACAGTTCCAGACTTAATTCTGACTAAATCGATATTTCTGAGAGTGTATTATTAGATTTGAAAATAAATAATGACTAGAGTCTACCACGATGCTGCAAAATCGAAATTATCAAAACGATTATCAGTTTCCGAATTTTCATCGAATTTATACAGACCACTTCTCATCACGAGACGCTTATTTTTGGCTCTCTGCCCTTTCCCCCAATCAGTGCAATGCCATGTCATGTCATCATACCGAACCAATGAAGAATTTGATACCTCTTATGAAATATACAAATATATGTCTTTATTTAAGTGTGCATCAATGTATATTTCATTCTTGATCTTGCCATAACTTGCAATTGTTAAATGCGTACCGTATCTAATAATGTATTAGGAATCTTGAAAGAAATACTGTTTAATATCCAAACTGGAGTACTTTGATAACACATTGAGTTGGTGAAGTAGTCTATATCAGCTATAATACACCTTTCTAGAGTAGAGATATTTAAGGACATGTTCGGCCATGTGAAATGTCATGAATCAATTCTCTGGCGAACTGCATATTTCTAATTTCCGCTATATTCAGTTGAACTATATACAACGATATCATTAACTATGATAAGGCAGTACAAAACCTCCGCCCGTTTCCTAACTAGCTTCGACATACAGGATATACGCACGCACACGCACACACACACGCCCCCCATATATATATATATATATATATATATATATATATACACACACACACACACACAATCACACAATCACACGCACGCACGACGCACGCACACGCGCACGCGCATACACACGCACACGTACACGCATATATATATATATATATATATATATATATATTCATACACACATACGCACACACACACATAAACACATTCACACAAATGTTTATAAGAGCGACGAGTAGGACATAGTATTTATTGGATTTGTATGTTAATGAGGTATTTGAACCTCCAGCAAATGTCACAAGGCATATTGTGCTGTGGTTGAGATGTTCCGTTTTCTATGCTTGGAGACTATATTTCGTGGTCCCGGCATTCTAAGAAAAGTAGATCTAGAGCTGTATATTCCGTGTACTATTTAGAGGGACGCCGTTTTTGTGTTTGGCCTGATTATACAGCATTTAAATGGCTGTAGCAGACGTAGTCCGCTCTTAAAGAGTTATAAGTATGTGGGTATGGAAGAAACGTACAAAACAATATACTAACAAGTAACAAATACAAACAAAAATATGCTAACAAGTAACCATATGCTGCGAAATTGAAGTATAATAATAAATTTACACAACAGCGCAACACGGTGTAGAAGGAGAAATAATTGAAGGACAAGAAGGACAAAGGAAATGATAAATTCAATGACAAATTATCATGTGTCGTAGCAGTCATTACAATATGAATGTCCACATTTGACCACATCAGCATAACGGACGTGAAATACGGATTTGATGGTCACTTTAAGGCATGATCGCGTGGCATATACATTTAGTGTATGGCTCCATTTATTCCAAGTTGTTGGTGTAAAAGATCTTGATGTAAAATGTGATCAATCTTCAACTTGTATTACGAAGCGAAGCCGCTGTAGTAAATTATTGCAACAGAGATAGACTATATTTCCCTAGTCACTTCTTTATTACAGACGTTACAGACGCACGTCAAACTATATTTATTGGCTTTTACTTCGAGAAGAATTGTTTCTTTGTCCTTTGTCGTTCACATGGATGGACAAAATACTAGGTGAATGTCCGATAAAAGATACACACAAGAAGGCAAATTATTCAAGACTTTGAGTTTTTAGATGTAATAAGGAGCTGAAACAACTTCTTTTTCCAGGAAAAGAGTTAGTACTATTATACAGTAATAAAATATATTAATTTATATGATGGTTAAATTCAATACGAAAGAATAACACGTCTATACTTATGGAAGCCGAGTGTTAATTATCTCGCAAACATTCAAATATTTATTAATATGGGATCTGGGAATGATTAAATTAATATCTGATTTAATATATTTATTACTTTTGTTGGCATCAAGACATATATTTTCAACATATTCTATTCTGAAACTACTTTGTCTGTCGGTAAGATGCTTTTCTTATCCGGTTATAATATTTCGTTATAATATTTCAAGAGCTATTCTTAGAATTCTTTTTCTGTTCGCCTTACTAAAAGGCCAGAGAAGAGCTTTCTAAAACAGGTATTACTATTATTATTATTATTATTATTATTAATCTTGTTTTTGTTGCTACTGTTGTTTAGAGACATTTCAAATGCGTTGCTTTAAATTTAATTTGTAGTTCTCTTTTATGAAAACTAAATGTTGAACCTGCTGAATAATCCAATACTTAACATGGATTTCCCGTTTCCTATATAAATGATTAAAATGAAAAATATTAATAAAATAGTGCATTAGAAATAATAAGATTTTCCACTGTCAGCGACATGTTTTGAATCCAATCGCCCTTTTACAATGAATACATCAGTAAAGCTAAAATAATGGAAATTTGCGATAAAAGGTTGATAACACGGGATCGCAGATGGCAACTCAACTGTCATAATTTCTCGAGACACTTAAAAAAATAAGCGTCATGGTAATGGGTAATGAGGACTCTCATTCCTTTCTTCAAAACTACGTGTATTGTTTTGAGTTTCGAATATGTCATTGTTTAAAGTAAATAAATTGAAATTATCGTGACATAGCAAAATGGCTATTACACCTTTTGAAAGCTCAATTTAAAAAATAATGAAAAGACTGGGAGCGTAATCTATCAACACTGAGATTGACTTCATTTTGCTATTTGGTTGGCTTTGTTAATTTGGGTGTCACTAGACTGTTACATGAAATACTTTTCAATATTTGGCTAACTTTAGCAAATTATTTCGACATGAACTTTTGTGACCAAAAAGAGGTTTGGAATCACTTTTATGATTTATGACAGTGATGTAATTTAATTACATCAAATTCATTTACGACTTCACCTAGCTTTTTTGCAACATAAAAGACGAACTTGTTTGAAAAACAAATATTACGTAGGCATAGTAGAAAGATTAAAACCCATTAAGAGAATAATAAAACGTTTGATTTATTAATAGGAAATTGTCGCAGAAAGACGTTATTATACCCTCCTCTCTCAGGTATGAAAATTATTTAGAGACTCAGAGCTTCAAACGATTACAAGACATGTAGGATATGGAAACTATGGTACACCTACAAGGAACTTACACCCAACTACTAAAAGTTTTAATTAGCGTTTGTATCTAGCTATATTAAAGAGCATTCAACTTCTGGTATATTTAATAAATATAGACAGTTACAGTTATGTCATGGTGCAGAAAGGTCTGTGCTGAAAACTGCATCCAGTTCAACACCTAACTGCTGTTGTAATGGAAATAAGAATATCAAACAAAAATTGCACGGAAATCGATTGATAATTACAAAAACCGAAATAAGAAGAATTAGATTTGTTTGATGGCCCACAAGTGTCATTCGTGTTATTATACAGTTGGGTTCATCACCAGGAAGTTGCTTCTAAAACATGAAATAAAAGCTGAATCTATATATCTCAGAAGAAGTGTGAGAATCTGATAGGGAATTGCACGTAATAGCTCTATTAGTATCCTAAGTAGAGAAAGGTTCATGCATGATAGATGATAGGGTGCATCAAATAGACACATCATATCGTATAGAAGGGATCTTTTATTTTGAAAAAGGACCATGCGTTTGAGAGATAGAAAAAATCATCGAAACTTAAATACAATGCCAGCTACTAGTATATTATATCAGGACTGCTGTGGCCAGGGATTCTATAAATCTATTTTACCCTTTTAATGACAATAGTTGCTGAATGTTTATAAATGAATTTACCCGATATGGCTGGCTATAAGGAAGGCCTGAAAGCGAGTCACCTTACCAGTTATATAAAATTGTAATGTAAAACAATCCTTGTAATGTCAAGGGTGGATTTGGAATTATGGTGGGTCCTTAATACATGGCTTATCATATATGTTCACGATAATTCATCTTATGTTTTCTGAAATAGAAGTGTAGCCCATAGTTTAGGCCGGCCCATATCATTAAAGACAACCAAGTAAATTATAATTTTGTTAATTCTAAAGAATTAGGAAATAATATATTCATCATGCTTATTTATGTCATGTTATGAGCTTTAGCAGTTGTAAAATACAATTACACAACATATCGATTAACGATACTAATGGTGGTAATGTAATATCTTTTACTGGTCCAATTGTAAGTAAGTTACTTTCAAAGATTAATCAGATACCCATCGATCCGAATGGTTTCAGTAACAAAATAACAAAATGAAGATAATCCAAGATCGTATAATTTATCACCTCGTTTCTTCAAGTCAAGGATTTATAAACTGACGGTATTGTGTAACAATACATTAACTGCACATTGCGATATTTCTCGAATCTCCATAGTACAGATATCAACGTCATACAATAAATTATAATATGTTTTACTTTTTCATGCACAAAATTAAAAAAAGGATAATTTGTAAAGCATTCCCTCTTAGATTCGTCCATATATATATATATATATATATATATATATATATATATATATATATATATATATATATATATATATATATATATATATATAATAATAATATAATATATAATATTTATTTCCAACTTCCACAGTACAACAATATTATTATATATATATATATATATATATATATATATATATATATATATATATATATAAAATATAATATATATTTATAACAATAAACAAAAACAAATACAGAAAATAACAGGGCAGGCAATAAATAGTGGTAAGTTGTACTTTTTCAAGCCTGACTCGCATGAGGAAAGCAATCAGGACAAAAATAATTGATGCATGTTTCTTGGCTTTGATAAGAACTAAGAATATGTTTAACGAGACATGTTCTGGGCAGTGTATGAAACCATTTGTTCCATATTTTGGGAGTAGCATACAGCGGAAATGTTAAGGCAAAATGGGTTTTGCACCTTATTTCTTACAAGAGATCTAATTGCCTAGTTGCTCACGAGTTGGGAATATCATGGTTAAATCTGAACATTTATTCAAATGAGTAGGGAAGATATTTTGTGATGAAGTCAAATACAAATAATGTTTATTGAAATATATATTGATGAAATATTTCATAAAACTTGTAGCTTTGCAAAATTGGTCAGTATGATTTGGATTTTGCATTATTGCTGCTCCGAATTGCACGTGTCTGAAGTAACACTGTACAGTGTATATTTTGAGATTACAATTTCCCCATGACAATATTCCATAACATATATGAGAATGTATTAGTGAAAAACACAGAGTTCTTAGGAAGTCCTTTGGTAATATTGTTGTTTGTTTGATTGAGAACAAGGTGCTGGATATTCTTTTTTTAATATGGGCGATTTGATATTTCTATCAAAGATTTTCATCTCTGAGGATGTCCAAGAATTTTACTGATTTTTCTTCGCAATCGTTCCCAATTCTTTTTAATATATTATTATTAATTGCAACGTTTAGCCCTGTGAAATTGCATTGCTGTTGATGGTGTCTAATAATGATATATTTAGTTGTTGTTGGATTTAGAGATAATCTGTTTGCGCAAAACCAATTGAACAATTTATTAACTGTTTCATTTGCCTCATGAAATAATGCTTCTATGTTGGAGTTCGACATGCACAGTGTGGTGTCATCAGCAAATGACAATATATTATCAACTTACCCGAATGTTGGTATATATTATATATATATATATATATATATATATATATATATATATATATATATATTTTTCAGTAAACATAAGACACGATTTTGTCTAGCTATGAAAGCGTTAGAAATTTGAGCAACTTTTTATTTTTACAAATGATTTACTTATTAAGGAAAACATGGAAAGAAATAAGGGAGAACACATTGTATCCTATGCTGTTAGTTATGACAATGTGAAATAATATATTTAGGAATTTTATGATGTAGTTGGTATCTGTGAAACAATTAAACGACGTTCCTCTTTAAAGTAGTCTCAAATTTTATTAATAACGTATCAGACAATATTACAGAGGGGATAATTCTGAATGAGAATATATGTTCAAATGGAATATTCTATCATCTTCGGCCATGATCAGTCCACTGCAGCACTGATGCCTTAGCATGTTGCCTCCAAAGGTCTCGGTTTCTTGCACTCATGTATCAATTCACATTGTTCCAGTACTGCTGTAGTTCTTTTCTCCACCTTTTTTGTTGACTTCCTTGATTTCGTTTGGAATATTACACATATACAATTAACATTATAATTTTAGTCAAATAGATCAATATTGAGAAATCACTCCCCAAATGTAATATTTCCCCTTGTAATATTACAACATTAATGCAGTCAGTTACTTTACCTAATATATGTTGATTGGTTCATTATGGGGTTTATGCGTATCGGTTCACAAGTATCAACATCAGCGAAAATAAATCCTAATTGAGAGTTTTCGTGCTGTTCCAGGAGATACAGTTCATGTATAATTGTAATATAAAACACCTGTTTGGGGTTAACTATTAGGCAAGTATTAAGAATAGACAGTGCCCGGTTTATCAAGACTATTCAATGTTGATTTAGCTGGCAGAATGTTGGGACTAACAATGAGGGTCAGTTTATACAGGATATCGGCGTTTAACAAAGATTTAGACAGGTTCGTATGTACCTTATTTTACACAGAATGACTAAATGACCTGGTTTGTTATATCTCATCGAGAGTAAGGATTAAATCAGTATGTCATTTTGCTTTCCTGAGTTATATCGAGAATGACGAATAGTATGCAACGGGATAACCCTTAATCAAGCCACTGACCTTGTGGCTCTAGTGGTTCTTGAAGGACTGTATTGTCAGGTGTAGTAATATTCACCATAAATAAGGAACGTCTTTGAAGTTAAACAGGAGGCTTAACAAAGACATATGATTACAGATAGAAATTCCATCCCATGTAACCCTGATTAAATCTTAGTGTAATATATAGGACACAAAGTAAACTTTCTGGAGAGGTCAACGTTAATCATCCTCCCAATTCTGTCAATCAGTCAATAGTGCTGATGGAAAAGACTCCAGTTCCGAGATTTCATTAGAAGCCCTATACACCACGATTTCTCGTTTTGATGTACAGCACCACCTTGATCAACTGATTGATTAAGCGTACAGTGAATACGAGAAACTCTTTTCATATCTATACATTATGAATTTGCAGGTCTAATATCGCACTAGCTATCTAAATAAACCAGCCAATATGTCTAAGCTAGCCGTCATTAGGTGTCCCGGAGTGGATCGGGTGAGAAAGGTTCGTTTGTATTAAGTTGGCCAAATTCTCTTAGAATACTTACATAGCACTGATAAGAGTTTAAAACATCTGTATATGTTGATATGCGTGTGTAAGTTTTTCTGATGGAGCGATTGTGTGCCCGTGTATTAGAGCCTTGTACGGGGTGGGTTGACCCAGGTTAACCCAACACGCACCTGCGGATCGTGTTGGGTGAGTTCGGGTTGTTGTCCTGTAGGATGGGCATGGGATGCTTAAAAATGGCTTTTATTTATTTTTTAAATCGAAAAATAATCTCATTCGCCTCCCCATTTTCAGCCACCGTCAATGCTTACGCAGTACGAATAAATACATTACCATAAACATACTCCCGCTATTACCATCACACACTGACCGGGAAATAATCCTGGTAATCTGTGTATTGATTGACAAGCTGTCAAGGTCATTATGTGACGATCATGACAATGTTGATAGTCCGATCAACGATATATTAAAAACGTGATAGTTTGGGTTAACAAAGGATCAAAAGCCACTTGTAATTAACCACCCACAAGGCTGACAGTCGAATATGCCCAGTTTGCATAAAAGTGAGGTTACACTGTATATTAGATATATATACCATACCACCCTTCACAGAATTACTCCAGTATGTGTTTATACAGCTAACAATCCATCCCCAGTTTGAACAGTTCAAAGGGTACATATACTAGTAGTAGATAGTTAGTGTCTGGGAGGTGCTGTGTTTGTATAGCTATGAATTAGTAAGTAGTTTCACTGCTTATGCATATTTACGTGTACTTCTGATCGTTGTGTTCAAGTGCTATTAAGCAATACATATCTTATTAGAGACATGAAAATAAATATGGAATATATGTTTTATCCGTTGCATTCTTTTGTGGAACAGGATATTTGGACCAGTTGATCTGTTCAGTGGAATCAGCGTAATAATTGATACGTGATGAGTATTTTGGCATACATTTTCAACATGTAGTATTGTTTTGAGTGAGTGGGTGACTAATACAACACAGAAGGTCCAAGTGGCCTGATATCTGAGGGTCTATAAATAAGGGGGTAGAGCTATTGATATCTAGTTGTACTCCGACGTGCTGGCGTAATTTGCTGAAGTGTTTGGGCAATTTCCTTGACATCATGGTCCGTTATTTTAATGAAGAAATTTATCGACGAGTTCTTGCCATGTGGCGTTTGGGTTCCAAACGAAGGTCATTGCCCAAGCTCTTGGGATAGCACAGGGAACAGTCTCAAAGGTGCTTGAGAGAAATTAGTAAGGGCTTTTGTCTTGTGGGTTGGGTTGGGCAGAGGTTCAATACAATTTTAACATGGATTCGGGTTGGGTTCGGGTAGAGATTTATGGGTTTGG
The DNA here is from genome assembly GCA_025642065.1 of Paralvinella palmiformis. NCBI lineage: Eukaryota > Metazoa > Annelida > Polychaeta > Terebellida > Alvinellidae > Paralvinella > Paralvinella palmiformis. The sequence goes on along the minus strand of JAODUP010000409.1, from coordinate 34,766 downwards.
GTTGGGTTGAGTGTGGGTTGGGTGTGGGTATGGGTTCAACTTTCCAACCTGTGCAGGGCTCTACCCTGTATATATATATATATATATATATATATATATATATATATATATATATATATATATAATATATGTGTGTGTGTGTGTGTGTGTGTGTGTTTGTGTGTGTGTGTGTATGTGTGTCTTATGCGACACAAAATAAAAGCGTGATCACAACTTTTCACAGTGATTTTAAGTTTTATTAAATTATAGTCACCCTATCGCGAAGTACATTATCCCAACCTGGTAATATCCGTCTTCGTCATCATCCACGACGCATCACGTATATAACAATATGTCACTTGTTTTATATATCTCAAAATGGCGGCTATACGATTAAGAGTGTTGTCGGAGTTTATCTCTATTCTATGGAGTGAAGACTAGTAAGAATAAGAGCAAGAAATGTTTATTTAGAGTCGATAAACCCTATTCAATCGACACAAATATGTATCCCAAAAAACAGTTATGATTAACATAAAATGTGGGATACACACACACATATATATATGTATATATATATATACGTGATAAATATAAATATTCCCTCCACACTCAATTTATGGTAAAACTTGCACAATTAAAATAGGGATGTTGAAATATGTCTCACATCCATTGTTTGAGGTGAGCAAGGCCGGATGATGCAGTACCTGTCCCACTATTAAATCAGGATGTCACTTTCATCACTACAATCCAGCCCCATAGTCCTTGACCAAAGCATGTTTCCGTTAAATAGACTTAGCAAACATATTTGGTAAATTGTTTATGACTTTATTGTGTAGCTAATCTTGGCATACCGTCAGCTTGTTAGTCATTATTTTCCATTGTTTATCCACTTTTAATAGGAATTATCGATAAAATGGCAGTTTATTCACTAATTTACAATATAACTGTTAAAGAATGATTTCTTAAAAATCAATGCTAACTAACTATATCACTATAACCTAACTTTGCCTATTTATATATGTCAAGGAGTTTTCAGAACGGCAGAATTGTTATAGATTTTATGTATTGTGCCTGAATAGTATAGTTTCTATTAATGTTATTATTATTATTATTATTATTATTATTATTAATTAATTAATTAATTAATTAATTAATATTAATATTAATTAATTCACCATTACAACGCAGCGAGATGTGGTCATTATCATAACCAATGCCAGCATACATTGTCTAACCCTGACCTACCATAAACATAGAGACCAGTCGATCACTGATTTTCCTGAATAAGTGTAAAGTAATCCTTATCAATGTCAGTCAAACATTGTTAGCGCTGCCATAATACGTTTACTTCTGATGAAAAATTGATGTTGGCAATTTCTGATATACATATTAATATTCCTAGAAAATATCAATATTTCTGACAAATAATAATTACTATACTATACTATACTATACTATACTATACTATACTATACTATACTATACTATACTATACTATACTATACTATACTATACTATACTATACTATACTATATGCAGTGTTCAATGTATATTCACAAATATTATAATTACACGATATACATATTAAGTGATACAATTTAGTACAGTTTATGGAAATCACATATAATACACGATATAATATATATATATAATTATAATTATAATAATAATATATAAATATATATATATATATATATATATATATATATATATAATCCAAGAGTTTTCATCATTACTTCCTTTACCAATTTGCTTTCAAAAGTTCGCTATTGTTTAAATTAACCATGTAAATGTCAAAATTCAATATAGAGGTATGAATAATTTTATTAATCTTTAATCAAACTCTGGATATGACATCAGGTATATTATATAATAAAGTAGCCTGAAGATTGCTCTTGCTGGTAGTATTATTTAAAATAGAATTGGACAAGGTCAGATATGAGTAAATCAAAATCTGTAAATCCTTAAATCTTCATCCACAAATCTACAAAAATAAATAAAAGGATTTACAAAAAAAAAAAACACTATTAAATAATACTATGCAAAGTATAGGGGCCCCTGAAAACGTTAAACGTAAAGGAACAGTTGAATTTCTTTTCAACGTTTCAGGAATAACATGAATATACCAACATAAATTATGGATGATGCCAAAACGAATATCCAAATAGTAAATAATCCACTTCAAATTGCTGGTGAGTCGATTATTACTCGTTTCGAAGCAAAAGCGTATTTACGAATATTACAATACAGTTGATCCGAACAGTCATGAGGGATACCAAAAGGTCCAAAGAAAGCTATATAGTGAACACCTTTGTGGTTATTGTTTGTTATCTTATAACAAGAAGGTCTTCCGAGCTGTGAGATTAAGGTAAATTAACCGACGATGGCGTCACTAAGTAGTGGTTAGTATGTTAAACATGAGGTAGATAAGGTCACTGGGATAGCTAAGCTGGGCACTTGTGACCTGGATTTTTCCCCTTTCTGTCGTACTGTCTGGCATTTGAGAAAGTCACACTGGCTACTCCCCAGTAATTAGCGATATCTCCTTAAGTCTGTGTTATTAAATATTTTGGGGGTATATGGGGTTACTTTTATAAGCACAACAAATTTAGGTAATAATATTTGAGGGTGAACGATTACCATAAATAGTGCCATTTATTTGCCATAGCCAAACACAATTAATTGGTGGCCGATACTTTTTTTTCCGAATTATTCTAATAACAATATTTTGTTGCCAATATAATTAGTTTTATTACTTTATATTTATAAGTTATATATGAAAACGCTTTCTGTTTGCAAAACAGGTCGTAACAAGCATATATCTACAAGGAACATATTCAGGTGACCACCACATTCTTAATTATAAGGCAGAATATGCATCGACGCTCAGCATTGACACGCAGAAACTGGTAATGTTACACACATAACGGAGCTAATCCATATCAAAACACACTCATGCTGATTATATCAGTACCCAACTCTGTATCCAGAACTTGCCAAATCAAAACGGACAGGACCAAATATTCGGGAAGATGCCTTATATGGCATCTCAATTACTGCGAACATGCAATTAGATATCCATGTACTGTATTGTATGGTCTTTAACGCTTAATACAATGCTATACCTAATATACTTAATATTTAAAATGGTTGAATTAATCTCCAAGTTTTAATACAGATGAAAATATACAAATAATGTTTTTAAATGAAAAAGATAATAAACTTAATATGTGAACCATTACATCTCGTTTTGGCAAAGGAATTAGAGCAATTTGTTTTGCTTTAGAATTCTGGTAATAGCTAAAAATAGTGTCCCTTGCTTTCAACCTTATTCAAATTCCTATAATGCAGAAATGTCTACAATGTATTCAATTTTATAATCCTAAAACACCCAACACAAAACATATGTTAACTATACACTATGAGGGATATCATACTTAATTTTATCTTTTGTGAAGGGTTTTAAAAGGAGGGCCTATCACATTGTAAAATTATATCAGCCAGCTATTCATACATTTTATTAGATTTGGGTATGTTACAAATAACATCATAATGTGCTGTACGTTGATTTGTATTAAGAGTACTTGTGGTTACACTTGTTGATCTGATAACAGCCACGTTATAAGCTTGTCAAAAGTACTGATTAAAATATTAGAAGGTATAATCGTTATCTCAGGTATTAATTGTCATGAGCAAACAGCCTCCAATAGGTACCAAGAAGAAACTTTCATCTTCACAATTTAGGTGAGAGCACTGTTCTTTTTAACACACCTAAATTAGTGTTACTCTTAATCGGTGTACCCAAAAATGATAAATTTACATACATTTATCAACTAATTACAGACATTTGTATGTAGAATTGTCCATAAAACTCAGGTACCACTGTATGCCTAATGAAGAATGACATTACATAAATTTTTGCCCGCCTTCCCTCTATAAACGAAGATATTGCCAAATACAAATATAGTCAATATTATGGAATTTTGAAAATTGATTATCACGTCTTTAATTTAAAAATATTTTTGGTATTGGAATCTCTAATTAAATTAAAGAGGTAGTCGTAATCTGCATAAGGACTCTGGCCTGGATTTGAACTCATATTTGTATTTTTCAGCTGCTGAGTGAAGATTCCAATGTGAATGAGAGTCACTAACCCGTGTAGTTGCGCTGCACAGGAGACTGACGAGACATGTTGTGATGAAACTCCAGAAGTACTGCAACATTAACTCAGTGGCATCTCTTATACACTAAGAGTTGAAGCAGTGTGATTATAAAGTGCTCATTACATTTATTTATGATATAATTGATGTTCTTCATTTCATTAATGTATATATACTTAGCGCTGTAGTGATGGTTACTGGTAAACAATATTTGTTCGCAAAGTTAGTGGTTGAAATGTATTGTTTGTGAAAAATGTTTCTTAACTTCACCCGAGAAAAAAACAATTTATTGTTAACAACATTATCCAATTATTTGGTAATATTGGTGGTAGGGCATGTACGTGTATTGTTTGCAGACCGTGTTTCTTTATTTTATGAGATTTTCTGTTAGATCTAGTGGTCTAGTCATGTTTTATGTATATCCGTCTATCGTCTGTGTATGATCATGATTATTGCCAATTCAACAAACATATTAAACAACATATACATTTGTGTAACTACATCGAATTCACATAACAATTTTATTTTGAGAAATTATTTGAATTCAGCTTTAATATTAGGTATCAAACAAGACATATGCAAATATTTCATTACTACAGTTCTGGCCACTTGAACCCATGATAGATTCCAGCAGAATCAGGGTAAGTATCTCTGGCCTCCTTAACATTACCTGCTGGCAATGGAACTCTAATTTTCTTGCCTAAGTACTGCCAGTACCACTGGACACGTTGAAAGCCGGCTTCAAAGCCTAGGTGTTGAGTGATGCATATTGTAGGAGTGATATCACTATTGAACTCCAACTATTTATGTAAGTTTCGGTATTTATTGGCAGTAAACACTCTCATCATCTGTGGGCATGACTATGCAGTGCATGCAAGTTTACTTGTGATGGAATATTTGAATTTTTATATTATGTACATACAAATTACTGTATGTTGTACAATATACACGTCTGCTAGTGAAAAATTAAATTTAGATACATATATGTGTTGCATTCTGTATGATTAGAAACATTCGTGAAAAATATGCCGTCATCAGAAATTTGTGATTTGTCTCTTCTTATAAAGCGACATTCAATATGCTAAATAACTGCTAATCAGACGCCCCCCAAAAATTCGGCTGTTGTCAGTGTTGTGTTGACATGTAATTCGTTAAAATACCATTTCACAATTAAAGTGACAAGACACAAGACACGTGACAAGACTCATTTCATTTATGAGTTTATTAAAAGTGATAACAATTAAGTTGGGACCTAAATATGAGAATGCTAGACTTAGATTATACTTGAATGAGCAAATATCGTAGTTGATATGGCGCGAATTGATCGTGTTGTACGTCAATGTTGACAAACTTACCACGTGGTCGTCCCAGATCAGTTTCCTCTTGTAGAACAGAGTTGAAGATTCGGTTCATTGGCGATATTTTCGCGTGTCATGGGTTCATATTGGTATGGGAGAATCTCTGAAATCTTGGGTGTAGTCTTAAAATCGCTGTCATAGCCAGAATGTACAGAATAATCGCTATATTCAGACTCGTCACTGCAACAAAAAGGAGACATTGCTGTATTTATCGGTTTGTTTACTCCTCTTAGTGACGTCACATCCACTTCAACGCGACGTGGACTGTTTTGGGCAGCTGCTTCCACCTCGCAATCGCAAAGAACTAAATATTATAATGTTCAATGGGGCCACAAACAAGAAATAACAAAAGTGACCCCCATAGTGTTTTCTTGGACTTTAAACAAATTGACTTTTAAATGTACTTTGATACCAAAATTTGTGAAATCACTGGCATCACAAATTCTAGGAATACGGGCCAATGCAGGTACACAGTCGCCTGTATCTCTAATATGACACAGGCCTCTTTACCTGTAGCCAGTAAAAACGTTTTTATACCGAAATCGAATGCCATTCATTCGTATCGGTATCCATTTAGAATAAAACATTAAGAAATCTCGTCTCTTTCACACATAATGATTCGAATGCAAAATCGCAAACTTGTGAGAAACATATTGATTAAATGGAGGATCTGTGATCAAATAACTAGAACTATTAAAATATCGATTCTGGTATTTGCGCGTTGGTTATTTCCAGTGATAAAATTATCATAAATATATTTTTAGATTCTTTTGATGAAAGATAAAGATGACTTGTCCCATCAATATCATCCCCAAAGCACGTCGAATGACGTATATATTACCATTTTTCCGATTTGTATTTGTACACTAATGGATTTGGTTTCTGAAAGGATCTGATACTTTACAAAGTAAATAGGTAACTTTGTTGAAACGCCCATTTTCACATTAGGTTACTGTGCTTTAGACAACTTGTCCCATCAATGCGTTATGATTTGAGAGAAAATAATCCAACATATCTCCTTCATATGTGACGGTATTGAATGATAAATACAGAAAACCAGTAGTTAAATCAACGTTAATGAATTTGTCTGGCTCTTACCTAATTGAAATAAGCCAGATGTTAGCGCAAAGAAAAGAAAGTAAACTGAACTACACACACACACACACACACACACACACACACATACACACACACATACACACACACACACACACACACATACACACACACACACACACACACACACACACACACACACACACACACACACACACACAACACACACACACACACACACACACACACACACACACACACACACACACACACACACACATGACACCATTGTTAAGCCATTCAGATAAATATATATTGACAGGGAAAGAAAATACAGGATTGTATGTACTGTACACACTGATCACAACCAACATTTGATATGCATGTATATTCTGATGTTATCAATTGTATGACTTAGTACACGTGTAAATAAATGCGAATTCTGAAATTTTGAAACATTTCATTTATTATTGATCGAATTGTTCTAAATGCTTAGAATACCTTGATTCGATGTCCTGGTCGTAGGAGAGATCCTCGTTGCTGATTTGACCAATTTATTGACATAAAGTTAACGATATTTACCTTGAACAATATTAAATTTCCTCTACTATTGGCGATGCAGTACGTCATTTCCGGTCTGAAATGGGGATAAGTACCCATCTGGATTTGAGCAAACTGAACATTCTGTCACTATTTGTATGTCCTGGTAACCT
>JAODUP010000409.1:0-25000 GCA_025642065.1 Paralvinella palmiformis | reverse complement strand
AATTTAATTAGTGTCCATTAATTTGGTCAATACTGTTTTACATATTATAAACGACAATAGCAAACTGACTATAGGGTCAAATGCAAGAGCAATTTCAGTTCATTATAAACAGTGCGCTCCAATACGCTCCTTGGTGCATTAGCTTAAAGGAAATGTTTTCTCTAAGGCTATGTATCAAGTATCATATATTTATAAACATATTACAGCTTAAGTTAATGTTAATAACAATAATTATATATACTTATATAATTAAGTTCACTGCACGTATTAAAGAGCTAATATGATATAAAATTTGTTTATATGTAACGTAAAACGCGTACACGCATACACGCACCCACACGCATATATACACACATATACACATGCACACATACACACACACACACATACAAGCACACACATACACACACACAAATGATTATGAAATGCTAGAATTGCAACCTGATATTGAGTATTCATTGGAAGCATTAGCAATGCAGAAAACAAGTGATGTCAGGTAACATATCACTATTGTTTGGTTCAATTTCCAAATTACACCCAGAATCAATACCTGTAAATTAAATATACTCGAAAGTCGATAAAAGGCCATTTTGTATCTATTCCTGTAAGGTAACATTAAGTTTTAGTACACATAATATTTATGGTCACATATATAGGGTCGTTACCTGGACGTAAATATTCGTGATTTGCCTTTGTTTTATAACACAAATAACACACATAAACGACCTAATGTAAGAGTTGGTAGATGTTGTCTAAATACACCTGCTTATAATAACTCGTCAACCACAAAGATATGACACATATCGCTCGACTCTCCTTAACTGTACGTAATACGACCGGTGCTAAGCAACAAAACAAACATTAATCAGGGTACTGACTTTGTTGATGTACTAGCCTTTCGCTGACCCTTACACTGATATATTCTGCCACTGTATTCAGATTCCAAGGTCAGCAGGACATACGATTACTGGTAGAAATGTAATTTTTGCTAAACTCCCCATGGGCACTTAGCCATGTTTTCAGACCGGAAATGACCCCCTGAAAACACCAATAGCTAGAGGAAATTGAATATTGTCAGAGGAAAGTATCATTAACGTTATGTCCTTGAACATCTCTTCTCTGTAACCACGAATCATCCTAAAGACGGGGTGGGGTCAGTGATTGAATGTAATGTAGACATTGTGAACTATTTTATATATAAAGAATGAGATATGTCAATCTTACATACATTTTAATATATAATATGTCAGGCAATTGAGAACGTGAGTATACTGTACATGTATATCAATTTGTATTTATATTATCTTTTAGAATATATAAAAGCCGACATTTCCCTTAGTCGTACTATAAGGTATATTCGTTGATTCCAGTCTTTGATATTGCATAAGAACACTCACTGTAACGTCTTGTCGAATGTATCAGTACTAGATCTAACGGAAATTAGGTTAAAAAGAGGCCATTGCTATTCAATTAGTCCAATTTGGTGCCACAAGAAGGGGGATAATTTAAACCATTTAAAAAGAGAGAAAAACACATATAATTTCGTTGCGCCAAGATACCTTAACACCAACAGCTAAGTCATATAAGGTGACAATTCTTCTGATTGTTGGCTCTAGACTAACTCAGTTCACGAGTACAAAACACACTCCGGTTTTCATCTTTGGCTTTGCTTACCGCAACTGGTTTGGATTAAGAACGAATTGTTATATATATATATATATATATATATATATATATATATATATGTATATGTGTGTGTGTGTGTGTGTGTGTGTATGCGCGCGCGTGTGTGTATATAGAAACGTAATTATATTTACCAAATATCTATAATCATCATTTTACAGCATATACGAAAATATGTTAAATATTGCATCAAACTTAAAACGGCATCAATTAGTCATATAAATTAGCATATTAAATAGCGTTCTCAAAATCACATACGTTTATTTGAGGAACGATCTCTTGGACGCATTCTTGAGAATCTGCATATTGATAGGTGTGCCTTTTCAAGTAATTTGTCATCGCGATGATAGGATGTTAATTATTAATAAAGTAATCTTTTGCTTAATTAACATTTGTCTATTCACGATTTTGCATAACACAAACCTCAAGGATAACGTTTATGTTGGCGGAATACCACTTGCTATGTCTAATTTCCATAAATGTTTATGTTGTAACACCCAATTCTCTTACTTGTCACTGCCACCTGAACATTTCTCCCAGTCCTTCAATGTATAGCTTGGTACTAATATAAATCTGACGTGTACTGCAGAACGACAGGTTGATCCCAGTTAGATTGCCGAGACAATTCTTTTATCAGACTTCAGTGATCGAAATTTAAGTCACCAATGATAAAACCGTTGCTTGTGTGCGTATACGCGTAGATCCCGAATCCCTGCAATTAAGCAACTTAACTTTCAAATATGCTTTGATATAGAATACTTAATGTTAAATGAAGAAAATTTGTTATCATGGCAACACGAATTTTTTCTAACTAGGCAACACACGTCGAACCACATATCTTTGTAAATGGCATTATTGTTCTGATTGAATCGGTGAAACATTACGTCAATGGCATGTATTCTCTTTTGGCTCATTTGAAAGCAAGTTATGATTTTAAATATTCACTAACTAACAGACATGTCTTTGAAAAAATAGTTGTTAGCTGCTTCTAAATCAAGTTAATATATCACACGAAGGAGATTTTGTTTAATAAAGACATTATATAAAACACCACAATAATGTATTTATACACAATTATAAGTAACATTACAAATGTTTGCCAAATACTAAACTACAGGAATACAGGTTAATAAGTATGTGACAGTATGCTGTACAGTTTGGTTTATTATTTGAAAGGTATCAAATAAAAATGCCCTAACACACTCCATCAGAAAATCAGATAAAACTTCAATAAACAACCTTGAAGTCTGATTGACAGTAATATCTCCCGATTATGTACCTTTTCCTATATTTTCTGATTCGGTACGGGAATATTATTGTGATCAGAGTAACGTTTCCTGATTATTAAGAGTGTAATTTCCTCTGACATTTCAAGTAATTAAACTGGATTCATTCTGAAATAACATTATCAACATTTGAAGCAGTGTAGGATGTATTAAATCTTTTATCAAAATAATACCAAAATAGCTTATACAATAGCACGATGGTAGCTTATACAATATAATATATGCATTAACAAATAGAGTATTTGATTGTCATAGATTTGGTTTGTACTAACAGTAATATTTGAATATTTTGAATATGTTCACCACGTCCAAAACTTATCAAGTGTACTTTACTAAAACCTAAGTGGGTAATCGGTTAAAATCCAAGATAATGTATTTGACATTGGATACATTTATGTAATAAGTTAATATACAAAAAGAATAATACTACAATAGTGGGATTGTCGTTCAGATAAATCACATTCTCTGACGCCTTATAAAATGTAAAAGAGTCTAATTATTTCACAAAACAATTATATATCACCCTATATAATAAGCAAATTCAATTTGTCTTTTTCTGTGATTTAGTATGGGTGTAGTCGTGGTATTAATGGTTTCACAAATAAATAAAAATTACACATGAGCAATATAGAGTTACGACAGCACATCATGAACACGCTATCACCACAACGAAAAATGTAATGAAAACCTACAAATACAAATATGCATGTTTTGTAGAATGGGTGCAATACATTAGTAACATTTCCAAAGGTGGCAGAAGTTAGAAATAGGATATATGCCCATGTTTGATTAGGTCAATATTTTGATGTATATTATGTATAAGAAATGAATTGTTATATACTATGTCATCCTATGACAACAAGTAATACTCACATAATGACTCATTGTTTTTCAGGTTATATTTAATCACTGATTGGGTTGGCAGTACAACACTCCATATTCAAATATTCAAAGTGTAATCTGATTTAAGGACCGAATATAATCTTAAATAATATATTTGGAAAGGTAATGGTATATTAGCTTGTCGTAATGTTAAGATTAATTATGTTTGATATTTGTTGACATATGTTTTTGCTTAATAAGAAACGTCAGCCATACGTATGCCAGCGAGTTATCTTTTCCCAATCAGTGTCCTAACAAAGTGTTTCTCTCTCTCTCTCTCTCTCTCTCTCTCTCTCTCTCATTATATTCTCTCTCCCTCGCTCTCCGCCAGAATCTCTCGCACGTGCTCTCTCTCACCCTCTCTCTCTCTCTCTCTCTCTCTCTCTGTCTGTCTTTATCTCTGAATCTCTAAAGGATATCCCATGATTAGGAGTTTAGTTGACGAAAAAGTAATACTAAATCCTTATAATGACAACGGTTATTTGTTGAAAACATACCGATCTTACTTTACTCGATTACTATATCAAACGGGTTACCCTTTCTTCTCTGCTTTTCCCTCTTTCTTTTCATTCATCTTTCTCAAACCTATTTATATATTATAGCATAGACTCCGTTTTATTTTATATCTCATATAATAATGGTATAATCAATGAACCCAAGGATATAACTGTCGTATTTCATGGTTAAAATGTATTGTACGAGGACGATCCCTCACCCCAACGTACATATAACTTGTAACAAGCCACACTAAAGGTAATTGGTACAGAATCCCCGATAATTCACCGTGAATTGAGATAACTACTTCACGTCTTCTTCAAGCATTTTCTGTAACCAAATATCATCTATATACTGAAAATGGTAATATATTATATCGATTACCCCGATTTCTCATGTAAAGCGAATTTATTCATGGCCTTAGTATAGTCTGTGGTCTTTCATAAGAAATCCCCCGGGCCACTTATTGGTCCATTACTGTTCGTGACAAAACACAGTCGTTAAGTGTGCGTGCGTGTGTGATATTATATATATATATATATATATATATATATATATATATATATATATATATATATATATATATATGTTTATATGAATCTTTGTGTAAGGGCGTAAAGGATTGAGAGAGTAAGTGGGTGAATCAATGAATGAACGAATGTGTGTACGTGTATGAGTCTATGAGTGACTCAGTGAGGGAGTGAGAAGTAAGTGAGTGTGTGAGTATGTGATACGTAAATGAGTGCGTGTGTGTGTGCGTGTGTGTGTGTGTGTGAGTGATTGAGTGGGTGAGAGAGTGAGTGGGTGAGTGAGTGAATTAGTGAGTTATTTATTGATTGAGTGAGTAGATATAATTACATAAATAAACCATAATGCAATCGATCCATTTATCCTTTTTATATTACTACATGACCTAGTTGTCTCCATTAAAGTGTGATGTCTCGTTTATTAATGGCACATCTTCTAACAAATGTATAGCTACGGCGTACAATCTTAGCCATATCCAGCGTTTGTATACAAAAGTAAATTAATATACAGTATAAAGTACCACTATATATTTTTGAATATAACCAGGCTGTGCTGTAACTATTTGGGGTATTATTATATTACATATTATTTGTACAGCGCCTTTGAATGGCCCCATCTAGTAAGAGCGCTTTATTAAATATACATTATTATTACTATTATTATTATTATTATTATTATTATTATTATTATTATTATTATTATTTTAGAGGATTATTTGAACATTGTAGATCAATTGGTAGCTAATGATCTGTCACACAAACATAATCCAGTAATGCAGAAATACTGAACACAGAACAAAGGTAAGTCACCTATCGAATTGAGGCGTATAACAGTAAAACAGTTAGCAGTATAAATTCCATAGTATTATAAGTTAAAAGAGAAAATAAATTAGAGACTTATAGTTCATTCAGAGGATTTCAAATATATATTTATTAAAATCTTTGAATAATCTGTTTTATTAATTTATACAACCAAAGAGACTGATCAGTTATGTCCACTTTCCAACAGCAGACACATGAAAGCTATGCATAGATTACGTGGTGTATCGTAGATCTACCTATTTCTAAGTTAAATATTTAAGTTTTCTTTAATATAGAAAGAATACATAAATACAGAACTTAGAAATAGGTAGATTGACGATATATAGGGATCGTCTACGCACAATAAGCATGTAGTAACGCCAAATTAAAACTGTAAGTGCCAGTGATACTTGTGTGATGTAATAAACTGTACAGGTGTGTATGAAATAATATACACGTATGCATATAGTCATGTACTATGGTAATGATTATGTTTGATGATATTACTATATGTACGCTGAGATCACTATAATCAGTATCGATGATATATTGGCGCATACTGCTTAACAATTTGTTTTTCAAACTTTAACGTATGTAAGTCCCCTTCAAGTTCATGGTCCATGAGACCTAATTTAGTTATATTAACGGTCGAATACAGGTAGCCTATTTTAGACGTAAAACATTTCATTGACCTAAATAATAGATCCCCTGTAAAACACGTGGTACATAAAACAATATATAAATATTATAAACACATAAATCTTCGCATATCCACGAACAAAAATATAAATTTGTGGACATAATAAGATATATTATATTGAATCTTAGTTTACAATGTAAATAAAAGACGTTGAAATAATGATTCCCTAGTAAGCTTTGGTTGACCAACCACCGAAATGTGCTGCTAAAGGTATATGCCATGGTGTACAATGAAACTGTTAATTAACCTGGATACCATTACAGTATTTAGTTTATTTCAATACAGTGTATTGTGTAATAGTTTGTTTGTATGCATGTATATGTTTTAATATGTTGCACATTTGAAAATTGAGAAAACATAAACTCTTAAAATCTTTCTTCTACTCCTACTTAAATCTGATCGATAATCTTGGCTTCCCTTGTATGTTGGCGCGTACAAGCTGTTTTATGCTTCACTGATGCACCTAAAATGGTTTATGTTTTTAAATTTTTTTTTGTTTTAATTAGGTTTTTTTTTTTTGGCGGAAAAAAAGGTTTTAAAAAAACTTTTTTTTCATTTTTTTCTCTTTGTCTGCTGTCCAAAGTGTGCTATTGAATATTTAAGCATAACATGGAATGATAGGGAATGTAATGAGCATAAACCTAATATTTGTATTTCAATCAAAACGATAAATTGCATATTGAAGATGATGATCACAACCTCAACTGTCTGTTAAATAACTATTATGATGATAATGATGCAGAAAATCCTCTGGATGCTCTCCACATTGACAGTAACTACTATGAAATCGAACAAATCCGTACAACAGTATTGGCAAATGCATACAATTCAAATATTATACAATGCATTTTAATATTCGCAGTTTTCTAAACCAATTGCATAATGTTGTGTTGTGTGAAACATTCTTAACTGATAGCAACTATGTATTTTATACAATCCCAGGTTATAAATTAGTCTGCAGCAATAGACAGACTGGTTCACGAGGTGGTGTTGCTATGTACATCAGGGATGATTTAAATTACATTATCCGTGATGATATTTCTGTTAATATCAATGGTAAATTTGAATCAATATTTGTGGAGGCTCACTCAAAAACTATATATTGTGTCTTTGGTGAAATAAAACGAGTTCCTACTACCAGTGAAATAATATCGATTAGTTACTATGAAACGATTTTAAATAAACCCCAACATATTCAAAAAGACATTGTGTTGGGAACCGATAAAAATTTCGATTACCTCAAATATACAAATCAAGGATATGTTTCTGAGTTGATGGACCTTTTCCTAAGTAAGGCCACTCATTTTGATAACGAATACATAAAAACAAGTAAAGAAATTAAATTAGCATCAGGAATAATATTAAATAATATATTAGATCATTTACCAGTGTTCTTGTTTTCCGAAAAATATAAATCCATGAAAACTGAGCCTTTAATCTTTGAGCATAGAAATTCAATAACAACAGGTATCAACAAATGTGTGAGGCCTTATCAAAAACAGATTGATCTAGTATAAACTCAAGTGATGCTGAAACGTCTTACAACATAATTATAGATAACATAAATGATGTTGCACCTAAAAAGATAACCAAAATACACGACAAAGATGAAACACGAGAATCATGGATAACCCCCGGAATCCTACACTCATCAAAACACTTTTATAAAAAGCAATTGGGTAAAGAAAACGTATCACGGGAATATGTTAAATATATAACTTACAGAAATAACTTTACCAGAATCAAACATAAGCAAAGGGAGATATATTATGGTAACTTATTTCAACAATACAAATCAAACATTAAGAAAACATGGAGCACATTAAATGAGATACTCAATAGAAAAAAAAGACAAAACATCAATATCAAATTCATTCAAAATAGATAACACAATTGAAAACGACCTCACTTACACTGCAGACAAATTTAGCGAATTTTCTCTGAGATTGGACCTAAATATGCTTCTAATATATCACCGTCCAGCACAAATTATCAAACCTACATGCCGACATGTAAGAATGCAACATATCTATATTTTCATCCTACTGACAGTAAATAAATAATAAACACCATAAAGCTCTAAAACTGAAAACAAGTTGTGGACATTACAATGTGAATACACTATTACTAAAACAGATAAAAAATTTCATTTCGTTACCACTTAGCATAGCTGTAAATAGATCGATGGAAACTGATGTTTTCCCGTCAAAACGTAAAATTGCAAAAGTAATACCAATATATAAACCGAAAGATAAAAAAAGTTTTACAAATTTCGCTTTTACCTAGCATATCCAAAATATATCGAAAATAGTCCATAATCGTTTGTACAATTACATGACAATTAACGCGTTAATGAACAAGAACCAATATGGCTTCCGTAAATGCCACTCCACAATAAATGCAGTTTCCAAATTTACTTATGATACTCTACCTCCATTGGAATTGAGTAATTATACTCTTTCTGTGTTCCTGAACCCCTATAAGGCCTTTGATACAATAAATCACAATATTTTATGTAAATAATTATGCCATTACGGCATATGCGGCGTTGCCTTGGAGTGGTTAAGGAGTTATCTAACAGAGAAAAAAACAATATGTTGATTATAAATGTATTGATTCAAAATTATTCCCCATTACTTGTGGTGTACGCCAGGGATCAGTATTGGGCCCACTCCTCTTCATTTTATACTGAAATGATCTACCAGGATCCCTCCGGTGCACCACATGTATATTATTTGCAGATGATACAACAATTTATGTATCTGGTAAAATATTACGGAATTATATAAACTCGCTTTAATCAAGACATTGCATCATTAGCTGAGTGGTTAAAGATAAATAAATTATCTTTAAATACAAGCAAAACACATTATGTACTCTTCTAAAAAAATATGAATGTTAAGTCGGACACACATGTATTAAAATTAGATAATACAATTATTAATCGAGTTAAATGTGTAAACTTTCTGGGACTACTAATAGATGAAAACCTAAACAGGCATGAGCATATAGATAGTTGTAGATAAAAAATATCTAGTGAACTATATGTCCTCAATAAAATTAAGCACATCTTAAGTACACACAATATGAGAACAGTATACCACAGTTTGATATATCCCTATTTAACATGTGGCACGCTATTGTGGGGTTGTAGTCACTCAACATACTTACGGAGATTAGACATTTTATAGAAAAAGGCAACCAGGACCGTATCGAAATCAAACTATAATGCTCACACCGAACCATTTTTTAAGAAGCTACATATTCTCAAGCTAAAGGACATATGTATTTTTCAACTTTCAAAAATAATGTATTCATTCGTTAATATCTCTTTACCAGATCCCCTAATGATGATGTTCATTGTAAATAGACATATTCATTCACACGAAACAAGATGCCTTCACCAGCCACACATATAATACAGAAAAACAACATTTTTATCAAAGACATTTATTTACCTAGGACCTGAAATATGGTACAAACTGCCAGAAACAATAAGACAGTTGAGGTCGCAACATACCTTTAATAGATCTGTAAAGATATTTCTTACGAACTCAAATTAACAAAGTCATTTAAACATTACATATATGGTATAATATATTGTACAATGTAATAATGATACTGTATATATCATCGAATAAAATTACTTACTTATTTAATACACTTTAACCATGAAATACGATCATTATATTCCTGAGTTCATTAACTATGCCTTTATTTTATGAGAGAGAGACAGCCAGGCAGACAGAGGGGAGAAGGATACATATACACACACACTACACACACATGTACACACACATGCACACACACACATACACAGATAAAAAGAGAGAGAAAGAGAGACACACACACACACAATCGTACCCCCACACATACACACACATATTAAACCATTGGTGTGTTTTATATAACAATTTTAGTTGCATATAAAATTCACCTTGGTTGTATGTGGGAATATAATTATCTTTCCTATGCCCAGTTGTGTCCAATTTGTACTATGGCATTCAAGATTAGCTCTAATCTGCTTGTCATAAATAACAATTAAGAAAGTTATTACTACAGTAGTTAGAATAGCTGACATTAGGTCAGGTTTAAAAATGATAACATAGTTTAAACAGTACCAATATTAAGGGCTGCATCAGCGCATATGTCAGTCTTTTTATAGCAATTAAGCTAAACTGTTTTAATAGTAGTCGCTTCGTGACGCGTGCCCATTGCAAAAACTGACATTTGAAGAGAGTGACAATTGGGTTATATAGTTGATATATTATTGCTTTGAAGAAATATACAGCAATTGAAAAATAGCTATAAATAGGGCTGCTTAGATCATTAATCTAAACATTCTCACTACTGCCGTGATCTGACTTGGGTGTTCTACTCCCTAACTCCACGGCTGTAGGTGATTCGCTTTTTGTTTTTGCTTGGCGGCTTAGGGACTAGTGAGACATTACACATGTCTCAGCAAGAAAAGTCGCCACTCTGGATTCAGTCCCCAGAAGAAACGTCCAGAGTTTGAATTCACGGTTCGAGATTATATGTGCCTGTGCCTTATTATACATATCTAAAACACACACCACCCTATATATATATATATATATATATATATATATATATATATATATATATTTTTTTTAAAAATATATATATATATATATATATATATAAATAATATATAATAGATAGATAGATAGATAGAATATATATATATAATATATATTATATATATATATATATATATATATATATAATATATATATATATATATATATATATATATATATATATATATATATATATATATAGAGAGAGAGAGAGAGAGAGAGAGAGAGAGCAGAAAGGGAGAGAGAGAGCGAGAGAGAGATAAGGATAGATAGATAGAGATGGAGAGAGAGGGGGGGGGAGAGATCATCACTTAATTAGGATGCTGATTTAGAAAAATGCAGCTTGTTGAATATGTATGGGTCACGCTTCTTATTAAGCGAAAAAAGGTGTCATCAAATATCAAACATATATTGCTCTGGCTGTCTAATGCGAAATATTATGAACCACCAATATAGTAATAGAGCCAATCTCCTAGTTAATAATTTGAAATGAATTAATGACTGTAGAAGCCCATAATGCACGAAAATGGCAAAGGAAATAAGAAGATAAATGCACATACATATACTTACGCACACACCGAAGTACACACACACACACACACACACACACACACACATATATATATATATATATATATATATATATATATATACTACATGCACGAACAGAAACAAATCCACACTCAACAACAGAGGAAAAAAAAGAGACTGATACGCTCGCTGCTTTCTCATATGTTCCTGAGAGCTTGCCGTAATGCATTCTCATAGCAATGATTTTGCCGTCTAATGTCTCTAGGCACATCTATCTTATTCCAGTGTGTTGATTCGCAGTATAAAGGTTAAGTGACTACATAACAAACTGGTCAACGGAGGAGCTGATTAGTCTCGAAAACTGTTTTTTTTAAATTAAGTAGTGCACTTACTAACCAATTATCTTCGGTAAAAACACTTAACAACGACAATATATATATATATATATATATATATATATATATATAACAATAACAATGATAAACGAAGAAATAAAATGTATAAATATGAAATGTAACTAGCGTATGATAATGACAACAATAATACCAAAATAATAATAACAACAGTAAACGTATAATAATAATATAATTATATTTGAAGATAAGTTGCTTCTTTTATCCAACACCTTACTTATTTATTGTTGTTATAACGATTTCTCTCTCTCTCTCTCTCTCTCTCTCTCTCTCTTTATATATATATATATATATATATATATATATCCTTCATACATTCATTGTCCAACGCGGATTTTTTAGGCAGCTGGTATATGGTTGCTGGTTTCAAACACAACTCCATCACATGATCTAGATAGTTCTCCAAAAGACAAGTATATCCAAGTATATCTAAGTCGCATGGCTTGTTCGGAGAGTTGGTGATTACCTCTAGACCTCAACTTCAAAAGTTGATCGACATATTTCGAGTATTTACCCATTCTGCATAATATCCGCATCCTTGCAGATATTATTTGTGGAATTATATATTTTATTCCTCATTAATGTTGATTTCATGAAGAAACTTGATGAAGAAATTGCTGAAATTGTTGGCTAGGAGTTCATCACTGCAGAAGAAATACATTTAAGTTACTTCCCAGAAAGCCCCTAGTTTATTTATGGAGTTTCATTAGGTCTTGTCCACGTTTTCCTATCTTTATTTCAGAGATCACTGTATATTTCAATATGCACCATTAAGAAAGTTAGGTGTCAGATTATGTCTGCTTCGCTCCGAACTTCTCAACAGATCTAAGCTGATGGGAATACCAAGGAGTTTCCGGTTTCAATGTGATGCGCTTCTAACTAGAAGGAGCATCTGATTAATTATACGTTTTACACCTTTGTTATGGGTTTCTACCAGCTCATCAACCTATACCGCACATTTATCCAGAACCTAGACGATTGTACATTCTCCAAAGATTCTTTAATATCTATGTAATGATACTTTGTCTATGTGTTTTTCTTCGCGTGTTCATAATACTGGCGGATTTTAGAACCAGATTATTGCCGAAATACGTACATTTGTTGAATAAGTTTCTTATTGAGGCAGTTATCTCCTCAAAATGACCCAATTGTGCTTAGCTGATGCGTATTTCTTTGATTCTGAATCAGTGCCTTTATTAGCATTTTAACATAACTATATAATAAAGATTCAGAAATCCTTTAATGGCCTGATAACACTGCTCGCATTTCTATTTCCATTCCATTTCGGATCCTGTCCAAAAAACGTATATTTATTACTGGTTAGAAACGAAGTTGGAGAAATATATTATCCAATACGATAATTAAAGAAACTGCGCAACCTCTTAGACATTGCAAAGGTTTCATGTAAGAAATTCTATAACAACATAAATGGCACAAAACGTTGTTTATCTAAAAAAGGTGGTAAGAACACAGAGTAGCAAAAGTCTAGGTTGTGTTTTCATTTCATGTCTGTTTTCTGAAAGTTGATATCCTTGACGGATGTGTTTCGGCTAAAGGAGTCGACTCAATTTAATTTAAATAAATGTCTTCCTGCTTCAATAATTGAAGCATGTTTCAAGTTTCACAGCTTTCTGGCATTACGCATCTATTTATCTTCATATTGGCGATACTCGTTTGCAATATCAGCAAGGGAAACCAGATAAAGGGAGAATAACAGATGCATTTATCATGCGTAATGAAGAAGAATCAATGTCGTTGTGTGGCTGCGGAGTTTGCGTGGACATGTGATATTGCTAAGGGAGTTCTTCAGTATCAATTAAGTACAGCAAATTTGTATAATAACTAATTTGTCGATGATTGATATTTTTTACAATCTTGTTAATATATATACATTATTTCAGATAGGATATTTTTCTCTTACATTAAATGCCATAGATTACGTTATTCGATATAAAGTGAGACTATTAAGAATGGTTTGACTGAGAGGAAAATTGCATTTACGTATTAAGATATATAAGTAGCGATTGTATCCATACATTCATGTTAATCCTCATACTTGACATTTTAAGATAGGGAACGCCGTTATTCGACCCCAGAATAAAGCTGAGGTCAGCATCTGAGGTGTCGAAATGTTTTATATACAGGTTTCTTTTGGACCACAGAAAATTACTGTTGAATGTAAGCTGTGGTGTCAAAATAGTTTATGATGTGTATGTAGCAATTCACCATTGAACCACACGCACGTGTTGTTTGCTGCGAGCTGTGGTATCAAATGGTATGTTTTACGTGCTTCCGCTTTTTGTACGTAGCCTGCCAGACACATGCTTAGGTATACGCACACATTTATCAATATGTGGAGGTATGGAACATTTTATTTTTAGATTAATGTATGTATAGTTGTATTTAGATTTATGGATATAGGTCTCGAAGGATGTTTAGATATGTTGATGCTCTGTGCCTGTTGCCTCTTACTATGTACCCTAAAACACACAGACACACACACACACACACACACACACACACACACACACACACACACACACACACACACACACACACACACACACACATACATACATACACACACATATATATATATATATATATATATATATATATATATATATATATATATATATATTGTTTACAAACAAAACTGAAAATGACTGGACACGTAATTCACTCAAATTTTATTTGTCAGATTTCTATGTATTTTTCATCGACGTACAAAGTTCACATAGATACGCACGTCAGATTACTTATCCATGGAATATTCTCTGTAGATCATCTTTATACTTCGTTTATTCAATAAAAGTGGCATATGTTAATAAAATACATGCTGGCCCTTTAAAAGAAAATATCAAATGGTATCTCCTTTGCCTTCCTCGGCAATGATTTTGCCTTTATTGTGCGACAACAAAATAAGAGAGATAGTAAATATTTTCTAAATAGACAGGTTTATTACATATTTTGATCAGTACAGGGATGTGACATGTAAGTTTGCTGCCATATACTTTAGTGAGCACAGTAATGGTGGGACAGTTCTGAACAGTTCATGCCACGAATTGTGGGATGGAGATAAATGATAGAAACAAAACTAATATAAATACAGTCCATGACTTATCACTAACAAAACATGATGTATCCTGATGCCATAGCGTGATCTCTGATTTCTAATTGACGTCACGAATTTTATCACTTTTATTTTTATGAAATTTCAAAATATAAATCTCAACGTTCTCAACGCTGAACTTTAAAGTAAATTTTTAAATACATTTATGCACACGAAAATGCTATGCAAGAGAGTAGTTTAAATATTTAAATTGGCTTAGTCAATGAAAGTAATACTATTTGCCGAGACATGTCATCGTTTTTTTCATGATCATTAATTATTTAAGAAATAAAGTGATATTTGATTACCATACCATAGTATTATGACGAATAAATGACACATACTGAACTGACTTATTAAATAAATTGGTCCTGTGTGAATTTCCATATAGGCTGAGAAGGAGCACAATCACATTAATAATAGATATCATGGCCATAGCAGACAAGATTATGGTGAACTCATCAGCTAAATCAATACATACGGTTTGGTATATTTACACTTTTTTTCCAATTTGTTGATACATTTCTAGTTGAAATATAGCGAGTTCATTATCAGTGTTAATGTTAACACCAACTAATGAATGAGTGTAAATGTCCTTTTGTGTGTCTTCCATTATGATAAGCAAATAAAAGGTCCCTTTATCCTTTTTGGTTATACACAGTTTTAATATGAGTGTTTACAAATTATTCTGACCAGATGAAAACATGGTAGAGTACATAAATGGAAATAATTTGGGATAAGTTTTAATACTGGAAAGTTATTAGCCGTTATTTAAGCGTCCGGTTGATTTTTAGGGATATAATTGTTTTAATTTGTATTCCGAGAATATTTATAATGGTTGTGTACAGCATCTGATTTATACGAGCAATTTATTAAATTTCTTAAAACTTCGGATCACTTAATTTGGCCAAGATAATCTTGAAATAAGAATGAATTCCGTGAGTTTAATACACCAGTGATGCAATAATACGCATTATGCTGTATTTATTACGGAAATTTACTATGAAGAAGAACCAGTAGACATAACCATGGTAAAAAAAACCTTCCATTTACATCTAGATTTCCGAAGGATAATAATTTACAGGTTGTTAATATGATCAAAAGTTTCGTTGGTGTTGTGTATTTATTAAGAACGAATGATTTTATTGGCGCTGTAGATGATGCGCATTAGATGTTTAGTCAGAAGTTTATTGCTCGGAGTCAAATTCATTTTCAGTTTATTCTCTAATTATTCAAATGTATGTCTTTGTTGGTGGATATACAAAATAGTTTTTGACCCAATTTTCGGCATCCATCCAATAATGTTTGATAACATTGAAATAAATTTACCCATCTTAAATTTATATTTTTTCATTCTCTTTCTATATAGGATATTAATGTTGATATTATATATCTAAAGATAAAGATATACAATTTTTCTGACTTTTAATCTTGAAACTGTTCGACAATATAAGAAAAGGCGTATTATTAAATTATATACACCATTTGCATCCAAATTTATTTTAAAAATCCTCATAAAACTATTGCAGAATTACTAAGGTATCACTTAACAGACGATATCAATATATTGAACTAATCTTAGTAAATAAAGTGTAATTATATGAAGTATGAATCAGATAGAAAGGACAAATCAAACAAATTACATACGTGGTGTTTTTACTATTTTTGCGAATTTGATCACTAATTGGTTTAGTAATATGAACATATGAATCACAAACAGCATGCCCGGTAAGGGATGATAAATAAGCCTAGAGTCACAATAGTATATCCATTATACAGCATATAATGTCTTCCACAACCTATTTAGTTAAATCCAAACTACCATGTTGAGATTGAAATAATACATTATGTGATCTACCATGGTTTATTCCAATCGATAATTTATATTACACATGTTCTGATATAATCCTAATAACTGTTCACTCAAATCTATGAACATTTACACTTAAAAACGTAACAAATATACAAGCTGATAATCGTATTCAGTAAGAATATCTCTAACTAAGTGGGCTTGATCCAGTAACATGTTCACGCATTAGTATCGCGTATTGCTGATTCTTTCTTTAGATCACTGATCAAGGGAATGTATGTATTTCAGTTGTAAAAAGAAACAATTGCAATGAACAACAAGTTCAATGGAAGAATGATAAATAACAATAACAAAAACCTATTCTGATTGTCTATTATGTACTCGTGGCTAAGCCAGCAAGAGGTTCGGTGGAATTATAGATTGAGTTAAGAGCTTGTACCGTATTCTCTAAATAATTGATTGGTTCAAAACTTCTGAAAACTAAAATGTTTGTTAACCAATACTATTGAAGATTTCAGTTAAGAGCTATGCCCACAACCGATGAAGAAGTAAAGGGGGATTGTATAGGAGGCAGAGGAGCGCCCCGTTGTCTAACTAGTAGCGCTGTTGGCCACATATATGTAGCACTTCGGTTCAAACTTCGACCGGACTAACTCAGAAGTGTGTTTTATCTTTCACTTCATCCCATTACTTTTGCAGGTCGCTCGGCCCATTTAGCTTACCTCGCACACAAAAGTGACCCTAAGACTAGAGGTAGAGTGAAATATGTTTGCATAAAAGGTGGAACTAGAGGTAGAGTGAAATATGTTTGCATGAAAGGTGGGAAACCTTTATAACATTTCTGTACATAAATGAAAAATGCTCGCAGTACTGCCAAACAATGCCAACAATTTATTTAAGTTGATTGTAAAACTCAAAGTCTAGTTTGATTTACAAATATTTGGAGATATATAAAGATTATGAGATAAAATATATAATAATCTAACTTTTGAAGAAGACCATCTATTTTTATCGTTATGTGATTTAAGACATATGAACATGCTTGTGATAGATGCAAAATCAATCGTGATGACAAGCACATTGTCACCTAAAACAAAGAACATATGTTTTAGTAGATGATAGTGCCACCAGTTAAAAAAATCATTAGTAGATGACAATTCTAGGTGACACTTCCAATTTTCTTATGTTACGTTCTCTTTTGGATATAAATATTCTCAGGTTTATCTCCTGCTATTGAAGATACTCGTTGCTAATTAGTACTTAAAAACCAGTAAACGACGTTATACCTATATAAAGAGAAAGTTGTTTATTTAATTATATTTTATGTATATGCTATATGTTAATATGAATCTATATAAATACATTTACTGCGTTACTGAAGTTTGTAGCTATTTGTTTATTGTTTTCTAAATTAATTCTATTTCATCAGTGCACAGTGTCATCACAGTGCATCAAGGCTTTTGGTATTGGTCGGGTTTAAAAAATCGTGATTTAAGTTTCATCCCTGTTACTAATATTTGCATTATCAATTATTTTATTAGTAGAAATTACAAAGATAGTATTTCTTCCAGAATCGCTTTAGATAATGTATTTAAGACATTTGTATCACGTTAGGTGCATTGATGAATAAGTGATTACATAATTGGGCTACAGAGATTGATAAGCAGGTAGAAACAACTATTAATCTACCTCACTGCCATATACACTTTGTATTGCTAACAAATCCGTTTCATGTCTATAATTGTACCTATTTTATTTCCACTGTAAGTATTCCCATCGACTAACGAACTAGATACGCGAACTTTACATTTAGACTGAATGAGCAGTTAGCAAGATATACGATGTTTATCTAACTGAACTATATTACCAAGAAGATGGATGTTGGTGATTCAATTATTATTAATTGGAAATGATGAGTAATTTTAAAATTAGTAATTAGTAAATGGAAATGTCACAGACAACGAAATATCACCCTGATCTGATGCTGAAAACAAAAATAAAAACCCCTTTAGCCTGAAACAAGATAAAGAAGTTACAGCTTGTAACTTCAATTTATTTCGATTCATATGCTAATTAAAATTCACTTTGCCGATGGCCAAATACGTTCATTTCTGTCTTGAAGGCGCGGCTAATTTCCTTCAATTGGTGTTTGTGATTACATTATTGAATTATCACGTTCCTACTCAATTTTCAGATTCAAGAAGAAAACAATGAATGTCTTAATTATAATTCTTTACTATCTTTAGCTAATAATGATCTCATTCACATTTCGATTAAGATTGCTTAAACACTTAAATAGTTTTTGCAACTCTGCAGCTAGTCTTTAATCTTCTTAAATGCCATAAATCTGCCCACTTTTAATAATTTACACCTACGCCTCTTAAATTAAGGTATTAACTAGTACCCCTTTCACCTTTATTGTCCTGTTCAATGACTTCGTCTTTATGGTTTAGCAACTAACGAAGAAAGTTAGCAAATATTGACTACCACAAGTTATGCGGAACAGAGTGACGATTGGGCAACTAGATTCTGATTAATTTAGCGTTTATTGTTTCTAGTTATTTACTTCTTGAAATTTGCTGTCAATGTCTACAAATCTCATTTTATCAAACTTCTGATGACTTTAAAGTTCACAAAGTTAGGTCCGGATTTGAACTATGTGAGAAGCTGATGATGAACACATTCTAAATATCCTTGGTATGACATGATTGATAGCTTTGTATCAACTCAGACATTCAACTTGTTTCGTTTAATAATTATAACGATTAGAATATTCTTGGGGTATTCAGATAAACCTTAAACATAACGAGAGATAACCTTTACAACATAATGAAAAGTCATCTACAGCTATTGGTCGAAAATATGTTATTCTTGTACAGTCAGATCAATGACTGCTGGTGATAAATATCTTCCGTCAATGAAAAATGGCTATATAACTCGATATTGACACAGCAAAGTACTATCTGTAGAAACCAATTAAATTTCGAGAAATATAAAGTTAACATGTTAATAGTAAAATGCGCGAAAAGTTTTAATCTATCATTCATTTAACCAGGGGTAACGGTACTAATCCGGGTCCTAATTCTAACATCTATATTTGCTAATGTAGATTAAATTTAAATTCTGTGAATGTTTTGACATTAAGAGGCAATACACACAGCAACCTCATATCAGTTGCACAGTTATGGTCTACCTGAAAGCGAGCTCGTAAATATGATAACAGTAATACATTTGCCATTTAAGCGTCAAAAGGTTTGCTTTAATTAGGATCTTTAAATGAAGACATTATCAATTTAATTGACTGAAACTAATAATGAATTTTCAATGTATACTATCATGCTGATAACAATGCTCATAGCATCACTCATCACTGTAACACCAAAATAGCTATAATTTGAGGCTAGGCAAATTATCTGGACTATAGGAAGCCATTCCATCGTACTCTAGGAATAGGAATATGCCGAATTAATGGACAACAATTCGTGGTCCATTAAAGTTAATAGCAGTTATTGAAGTTGGCATTCATAATATTAATTTTCTAAATTTAGTTTCACTTAGCAACCATTATAATTACTGGCAGCGTTCCTCAAGAAATAAAAATTATGTTCAAGACCACTTGGTCAAAGAAAAATACTCAAAACACTTAACAGTATTTCAGCATGAATATTTTTGGCCTTATTTTGAACGGTGATTGGGCTATGTGTTTCTAATGTGAATAAGTACTTAAAAAGGAATTTTCGGAATTTGTTGACTCTCTTGGGATTGCCAGAATAATGCAGATACCAAACAACTGGCTGACATTCGTAGATCTGCAGCATGTCCAAGAAAGAACACACAGACATGGTCACATCTTAGATCTTGTCATCTCCTATGATGATGACAATTTGATTAAGGGTGTGTCTGTGTCTTCCATGCTGTGTGATCATTTCCTTGTTAACATTAATGTATCTGTTTTAGCTAAAGGTATTTCATATAGAAGGTATAAGTCAATTGACAAGGAAGCGTTTATTGCTGATCCGCGAGTCTCTTCTCTGGTATTGGATCCACCGGATGATGTGGAAATCTGGTGGATCTCAATGATAATACATTGAGAGACATTGTAGATGAACATGCACCTTTAAGGATAAAGGAAATGCCAAGCAGACCAATGCTTCCATGGTATAATAAGAACATACAGGCTGCAAAGAGAAACAGAAGGTATTGTGTGCGGCTGTGGATCAGGACCAGATTGCGTGTTCATTTTGAAATGTTCAAGGTCAGTAATTATTGTTAAAATTAACCTTGCCTCTGCTAAATCTAAATATTATAATAAAAAGATCAAAGCATCCAAGGGAGATCAAAGGTCTGTTTTCAGTGTTGTGAATAAAGTATTACATAAAAGTCAAACTGTCCTTCCAAATAATATCAACTCAGATAAAGATATGGCCCATTGTTTTAATAACTTCTTCTGTCAAAATATATTAAATATACATAGTGGGTTCCAGTCCAGCACCTTATCACAGGGTAAGCCATTGGTGGAAGAGTCCTGCATATCCATGATGGATACATGTAAGCCTTTTACAGAGACTGGAAGCAGACAGTTGCTGAAAAGTCATCTAATGCTTTCTGTACAGTTGACCCTATGGCTACATGGCTTGTGAAAGATTGTCTGAATGTTCTGATAAACCCAATTACAAATATAGTTAATAAATCATTACCTCTGGATGTTTTCCCAAGATCCATGAAAGCTGCACTTGTAAAACCATTAATAAAAAACCACACTATGGACTGTAATATTCTAAACAACTACAGACCTGTTTCAAATCTTACATTTTTATCTAAAGTTATAGAAAAGGCAGTTGCTTTCTAGCTAAACAAATATTTAATCAATGTTAACCTTAATGAATCACTATAGTCTGCCTACAAACGTGGTCACAGCACTGAAACAGGCTTGGTTAGGGTGAAAAAGATATTATTATGTCAATTGATCAAGGTAAGCCAGTAATACTTGTTTTCTGGACCTGTCTGCTGCATTTGATACAATTGATCATAATGTACTTTTCTCTAGGTTAAAAGACATGTTTGGTGTCAGGTAAAGTACTTGAATGGTTTAGATCATATCTGGAACAACGTTCCCAGAGAGTGTCTGTTCATGGTATTTTATCTGACATTCAGTTTTTGTTATCTGGTGTACGACAGGGTTCTGTTCTTGGTCCTCTGGTTTTCACAATGTATACCCGTTCTCATTTGGGATCATTGCGCAGCGACATTCAGTTATTGACACACAGCTGTATATATCACTGGATCCTGACAATGAGTTAAATTTCTCCTCTTCCTTGAAGAATTTAGAACATTGTATTGCTGATATTCGGCTATGGATGATTAACATTCTTCTAAAACTAAATGATAATAAAACAAATATTTTATATTTGGCATCACCACATTGTGATAAATCCCTAAAGACACCAGCATTACAGATGGGTGCATCTTCGGTTACCCCTAATGGGTCAGTAAAAACCTAGGGGTTATTTTTTACTGATGTATTAACATGCATGAAAATGTCACATCAGTATGCCAGGCTGCCTACTACCATCTTAAGAACATCCACTGTTTAAAAGCATTCTTGACACAAGAAACACTTGTAACTGTAGTCCATGCTTCTGTTACTTTCGTATAGACTATTGTAACTCCCTGTTATATGGCATATCTTATTATAACATTAATCGCCTTCAGCGAATTCAGAATAGTGCAGCTCGCATTGTAACAAATACTAGAAACTTTGATCATATCACCCCAATTCTTCTACAAGACTACATTGGCTACCTGTTAGACAGCGTATCCATTTCAAGATTATGTTAGTAACTTATAAATATATTAATGATATGGCGCCAGAATACCTGTGTGGACTGGTTTCCATTAGAAAGTTATCCCGAAAACTCAGGTCATTCAGTCAGATACTATTGCAGTGCCAGTGTCTCGGCTCAAGTCATATGGTGATTGTGCGATTAGTGTTGCAGCCCCCACTTTGTGGAATAAGTTGCCGGAAAATATTAGAAATGCGTCATCTCTTGGAAATTGTAAGTCTCTTCTAAAAACACACCTATTTAAGGTCATTTTCACAGATAAATAATTATTATCTTTTAAATCATTACAGAGTTTTTACAGACATATTATCTGGGGTATTATTATCTGTTGAATGGCTCCTGTTAATAAAGGCGCTTTATTAAATACGCATTATTATTATTATTATTATTATTATTATTATTACTAATTAAAATGTCAGAGCCCCACATTCACAGTTGTAACTGCGAGTGAATACATAGTATAATCATTTATGTAGGGGAAGATTTAAACATCTAAATAATATCTACAATTCTGTAATATGAGTGCAGGTTAAATCTTATTTGGACAATAAAATTACCCCGTGAGTATTTCATAACAAAAAGTGATGTAAGTCAGTTTAAGCTGAACCCTGGTTGGACAATTATGCTGCAACGGCCTTTCGTTTCGTGCAGATGCAGATGTCCTTTCATTTTATGTTTCTATATGGGCACATGCATTACCTGCAGTATAAATCTGGTTTGGCAAATTTTAGCCTCATTTTTCATCCTTCGACTTCAGATACTATAGGAAGTATAATACAAACATGACAATTAACAGCGCAAGGTGCATTTAAAGATATTTGCAGAAAGCTTTATATTCATTTCCATCGAATACAGACTCACAAACATATACTCACAAACACGTATTAGATGTGTCTCACCAGATTTATGCGCGATAACCCTTTGAGGTCATGAAGTGTAAAGCAGTGGCATTATGACTCATAATGCCACTGCTTTTTATAAATCCGTTTAATTGGAAAATTAATTAATAGGACATGATTTTCTGTAATAACCAGATTTAATTATATTCCCTATAATTTGCCTTCCCAGATGACAGAAATGTCTTTGTTATAGCAAATCCTGATTTATTTATAGGTTGGCTGGAAGTTCCTCTCAAAGTTTTAATTACACTATAAAAAAGATAATGCAAATCCAGACACGACACATTAGATTCGTTTCAGATAAATTTGTTTTTATTACGCCTATAGAATAATATCTCAAGGGATCCACCTTTGTCATCCGATACGTCTATTTTCTTAACACTGCCAATTAATCTAACGGACTAAAGCAGAATGATAGATGGAAAGAAGAGTGATTAATGCCATTGTCTATCTATATATGAATTAGTATAGGCCTAGACAAAGAAAAGTTAAATATATTAACCAACAATAAGTATGTTGGATGAGAGGTAAAATAATCAGTCATATGCTATTTATATTTATATAAGCTTACTAAATCGGGCACGTCTTCAGATAATATATTGTAAGATAAGGTGTGTTTGAAGTTGCCATTGAATTAGATATATTCTATTACATTGGATTTTAAAATACCTACACCTATGGACACACACACGCACATATACATACACGGAAGCACGCACGCACATCACAGAGAGAGAGGGGGTTATTCACAAGCACATATATGCATGTAATCAGGTGAGGTCACGTAGGCACATGCATACACAAACACATACACCCTCTACAATAATGTACACGAACAAAATACAATTATTACTATAACATATTTATGTCGAGGGATTCGATATCACTGTCAAATGCACTAATGTTTTAAAGAGAATACCCATTATCCTACTTTGAATTGGTAAATACTTCAATAGAGTAAGAAATAAGGGAATATATAGAAGTTAATAAACACCGGTAAAGCATTGACTTCAGCCACAATCCTCCTGAAAGACATTTTGTATCCGTATTAATAATCAGAGTTAAAGTATTTAAAGATATTGTTTATTGATCTGTATATTGACTACAGTAATAACGTTGTCAGAATTGAATCTTGTATGTAGATATTAAATCATATTGGTATCAATCAAGCCTGGATATTATACATGCATGTCAACTGACACTGGATAATACAAGATTAAAGTGTAGCTAAAGATATTCAGTCTGTAATCCATTGTAGGCAGAGACCAGTCATGGTATCATCTCACGGCCCTTCTATTGCTTTAGAAAGTGTAGTCTTTCTTGAACCAAATGTTTGTCAGCGACATAAATAACACATTTCCTATAGACCCACAATTGTAGCTAGTTACAACAGTTATGGCGTGTTGCCATGTTAGAT
>JAODUP010000408.1:225000-356964 GCA_025642065.1 Paralvinella palmiformis | reverse complement strand
ATGTAAAAAAAGCATAGACTACAGATACAAGTAATTCTTGTGTCATGAAAAAATTGAAATGTACTCATCGTATAGAGATAACAGCCTAACTTGACGTAATAAGAAATAAATAATAAACGATCAAATAGTGTCATAACGTAATCGTGAAATAATGTTATTTGGTGAAAAATGAATTTCGGTAAAATCTAGATTCGCAAAGCTTCATTCCACGTTATGATCATCACATTCTTCATGTTATCGCGTGTGTGTGTGTGTGTGTGTTTTAGCTGTGTATAATAAGGCACAGGCACAGAGAATCTCGAACCGTGAATTCAAACTCATGACGGAATTGCCGTTCTATATATTAACATTTTCAAATCAGACCTAATGTCTGCTATACTAACTATAATTATAATATAGGGTTTTATTAATGACAAGGAGACTAAAGTTAGCCTTGAGTGTCATAGTACAGACTGGACATAACTGGACCTAGGAAAGATAATTCTATTCCCACAAATAACTAAGGTGAATTATATATACAATTAAACTTGTTATATAAAACACACCAACCACACGAGCTGTGTCCAATGCCACCGCTCGAGATGCGATGCAGTGTTTCTATTCCTGAGTCAGGAGTACATGCTTTAAGAGCGTACTGTGTCTGCTACAGTCATTTAAATGCTGGATAACCAGGCCAAACACTTAAACGGCGTGCCTCCAAAGACGCAAATAGTGCACGGAATATACAGCTCTAGATCAACTTTTCTTAGAACGCATGGACCTGGAAACATACAGTCTCCACGCACAGAAAAAGGAACATATCAACCGCAGCATAATATGCCTTGTGATATTTGCTGGAGGGTCAAATACCTCATAAGCATACAAATCCAATAAATTCTATGACCTACTTGTCACTAACCCTTTATATCAAAAATAACAAAATTGGTAAAAAGAAAACACGAACCTCAATCTCTGGCACGGGCAATGTGTGTTTTAGCTGTGTATAATAAGGCACAGGCACAGAGAATCTCGAACCGTGAATTCAAACTCTGGACGTTTCTTCAGGGGACTGAATCCAGAGTGGCGACTTTTCTTGCTGAGACATGTGTAATGTCTCACCAGTCCCTAAGCCGCCAAGCAAAATCAAAATACGAATCACCTACAGCCGTGGAGTTTGGGTGTAAAACACCCAAGTCAGATCACGGCAGTAGTGAGAATGTTTAGCTTAATTATCTAAGCAGCCCTATTTATAGCTATTTTTCAATCGCTGTATCTTTCTTCAAAGCAATACTATATAAACTATATAACCCAATTGTTACCTTCTTCAAAGATCAGTTTTTACAACGGACAGGCGTCACGAAGCGACTACTGTTAAAACTATTTAGCTTAATTGCTATTAAAAGACTGACATCTGCGCAACTTATTCCACAAAGTGGGGGGCTTCAACACTAAATGCACAATCCCCATATGACTTGAGCCGGGACACTGGCACCTGCAATAATATCTGACTGGATGACCTGAGTTTTCGGGATGAGTTTCTAATGGATACCAGTTGACACAGGTATTCAGATACTATATCATTGATTAATTCACAAGTTATTAATAAATTCTTAAAATGGATACCCTGTCTAACAGGTAGCCAATGTAGTTTTTTATATGTTCCTATTTTCGTGTATTTGTCACTCTGCAAGCTGCACTATTCTGAATTCGCTGAAGGCGATTAATGTTATAATCAGATATGCCATATAACAGGGAGTTACAATAGTGTATTCGAGATGTAAAAAAGCATAGACTACAGATACAAGTAATTCTTGTGTCATGAAAAAATTGAAATGTACTCATCGTATAGAGATAACAGCCTAACTTGACGTAATAAGAAATAAATAATAAACGATCAAATAGTGTAGTCATAACGTAATCGTGAAATAATGTTATTTG
This sequence comes from Paralvinella palmiformis, assembly GCA_025642065.1. Classification (NCBI taxonomy): domain Eukaryota; kingdom Metazoa; phylum Annelida; class Polychaeta; order Terebellida; family Alvinellidae; genus Paralvinella; species Paralvinella palmiformis. Next base: position 355,047 of record JAODUP010000408.1, on the reverse strand, counting down.
GTGAAAAATGAATTTCGGTAAAATCTAGATTCGCAAAGCTTCATTCCACGTTATGATCATCACATTCTTCATGTTATCGCGTGTGTATGTATGTGTGTGTATGTATATGTATGTGTATATGTATATGTATATGTATATGTATATGTATATGTATATGTATATGTATATGTGTATGTATATGTGTATGTATGTATATGTATGTGTATGTATGTATGTGTATGTATGTGTATGTATGTATGTGTATGTTTGTGTGTGTGTGTGTGTGTGTGTGTGTGTGTGTGTGTGTGTGTGTGTGTGTGTTAGGGTACATAGTAAGAGGCAACAGGCACAGAGCATCAACATATCTAAACCTCCTTCGAAACCTACCTCCATAAATCTAAATACAACTATACATACATTAATCTAAATATTAAATGTTCAATACCTCCACATATTGATAAATGTGTGCGTATACCTAAGCATGTGTCTGGTCTACTCATCAGCCTGTGGGAACCAGCTAATTCGCTTTTCGTACGCGACAAATATGTCACGCCCACAGGAAAGCGGCTACATGCAGGCTACGTACAAAAAGCGGAAGCACGTAAAAACATACCATTTGATACCACAGCTCGCAACAAACACGTGCGTGTGGTTCAATGGTGACTTGCTACATACATATCAAACTATTTTGACACCACAGTTTACATTCAACAGTAATTTTCTGTGGTCCAAAAGAAACCTGTATATAAAGCATTTCGACACCTCAGATGCTGACCTCAGCTTTATTCTGGGTTCGAATAGCTGAATAAATCCTACCTATATGAACCATGTATCAATACACGTCCGACTGGTCTGGCGTCGAAGTTCTTCTCTAACCTAAGTGAAAATTCAAGCCCTATATATAGCCTCAGCGTGTTAACAAACATTACAGTTTGTCCATAACAAAGAGAATGTACACTAACACAGTTTCAAGCCCTATATATAGCCTCAGCGTGTTAACAAATATTACAGTTTGTTCACAACAAAGAGAATGTACACTAACACAGTATGAACGCACAGGTGTTATACTTTCATTCAAACAACAATTAACTCCAAACTGATTTTTTTTTAAATATTTAATTGTAAGTATAATTAATTACTGGTAAAATTAGAGAAAAATGAAAAGAGAAAAACACAAATTTCTAAAATAATCCAGAAGAGGATAATCTAAATATAAAAAATAAACTATGATTAAAACAAAACCAGACTTTGTGTCGCACACTACGTCAAGAAAGATTAAACCTAAAATGGAGAAATAAAATATTAATGAATAATGTGTGAATAATATAAGCATAAATCAGAATAAATTCAGTGTGTGTGTGTGTGTGTGTGTGTGTGTGTGTGTGTGTGTGTGTGTGTGTTACATATAATAAAGGCGTGGGCTCAGGTTTTCGTGATGTTTATAATTCTTACAGAATTATGATCAAACGACTACTACCTAAATAGAAAACAAATTTTATATATTAGTACATATATAACGCAGCTATAACTGGAAATAAAGCATATATATCAGTACAAATAATATCTATTATGATAATAATTATAATACCTCCGAGAATAACAAAAATAATAGTATTTTCACTCAGCACAACTAGTTTCGGTTATAAGAAACCTTTATCAAGTGCATGTGTTGTGTTGGTATGTATGGCAAGTCTGGTGACTGTTCTTTAAGATTTCTCGATTGGTATTATATGAATCAATCAAATACGTTTTATTACAACTAACGGTGACTTAGTAAAACTGAGCCACATCCCCGAATTACAGAAGGTACCAAGAATACGTTTTACTTAATGTGATTATCCTATCACGATGTGCTCGTGTGATGAAAGCATTAATTATACATAAAAATTATATCTATTGTAAGCTACCAATGTATACATTCCATTTTTTTTTTAGTTTATCCATTCAATTACCTAAACAAGCTGGTTTTGAATACGAGCCTCTATATGTAGACTTACCATAGAACAGTCGCGTCAGGACACGAGACCAACATGTTTACTTGGCTCAATCAGCTGATAAGTAAATGAAACTATATATCGTGTGTTAAATGTAAAATAAATGGTCGAGTGCTTGTCTTTACTTATCGCGAATGTGTTGTATAGAAAGCTCTAATTCTTAGCTATCAATTATTCCCTTTGTTAACCAAAATTAATCAAAACTAAAATACAATTTTATATATAATATGTGTTGTGTATGCGCAGTGAACAAAAATAAAATCATGTGTGTCGATGGTCAGTTCCTCTATAACGGACGTTTCTCTCTCTATAATACCAATAGTTCACAATGGATATTCATTTATCCAGGCAATATTTTTATGTTACCAGTTTAAAATAATACTTTAATATTTATTGTCACTTTCTTTGTGACGTTTAATATAAACAAGTTTTCCGTCAGTGGATGTCTCGTAAATATTACCTTTTCTTGGCCGCATTATTTCTCCTTTTTATTTAACTGTTTTTGTTTAGAAAGATGCAATTTAAATATAGAAGTTTATCTGAAACATAATTATTCCGTGTCTAATTCGCTGGCCACCTTGCGAATATTCTTGTTAATATGGTACATGGTTACATTATGACAGAGGCCAAGTCGGGCAACATGAAACACAACTTGAGCTTAAGATGAGTGATGTTTATAAAAACGGCGATGTCTGACCGTCACTGATAGCGAAAGGTAATTCAGTTTCAAGAAGCAACTGAGAAAGTAATTATCTCATTAGAAATTTTCTTTTGGTGGCTTATCATTCAAGTTTAGTTCAGACTCATTTGGATGCTTTAGCGCCATGAACTGTTGGTTATTTCATTGAACCAACCGAGATGACCATTTAACCAGATACTGCCTGAGTGATGTCCCTAACAGTGGGAACCCGATATAGCGAAACTTGTCGAGCCGATCTAAGGTACCCAGCAAAGATTAAACAGAAAGCCAGAAAACGAAATAACTAATGGAAAATTATATTAAGTAAAATGGTTTTTGCTTTGCATTTCAGGAGAATTCGGCCTTTTTAAAAGCAGATCTGATGTTTTCAAGCAGGTGATTTGCCGAATACGATACGTCCATATCATTTCAGTGACGTCCTTGGGCCACATATTTGAGTCCGTCGAGGGTCCCGAGTTACCCTCGTACTGAGTGAACCGGTCGAAAGAAAAAACAAACAATTTGCCTTAATTTTATTGTTATCACGGACAATAAAGAAGTATGTAAGATATTTCATTGTCACATTATAGAATTGGTATCTTATATCTGTCATTCAACATACCTTCAGCAAACAATGGCGTAATACCGGATGTGATAGCGTCATTAGTGTCATCTAGAAAATCGGAGATCTTTTTTAGATATTTCTCGGCCGAAAAAGTGAATTAGCTCCACCTATCGGTCGACATTTGTACTATTAGAGTCTGTAACAAGTATCAGAACTAGACATTTTACGGCAGAACTGGATTGTTGATATCTGTGTTAAATGTTGTTCTGTTGTGAGGTGATATCAACGTATTATTGATTCCTGATTTTATCAAATAATTGTGATTTTAACAAAACAAATATCGGCAAGTTCGGGTCGGATATTAGAGGTAAGATTATAGTGAGAATGATATATAATTAATGATTTTGGGGGTATTTCTGTTTATTCACAATATATTTATTTATACAAGATTACCGACGTATTTCACAAATATAACGATTTAAAAAACTAACTTTAGAAGTTTATTTGTCTGACATAAAAATTTACATTACTATATAATATATATATATATATATATATATATATATATATATATATATATATATATATATATATATATATATATATATATATATGACATGTATATCAAATGATGATTATTATACTCTCAGTATCAAGCTGTTTCTAGTGTTTCTGTTTATCGTCGCACACACAGACACACACACACACAGACACACACACACACACACACACACACACACAGACAAACACACACACACACACAGACACACACACACACACACAGAGAGAGAGAGAGAGAGACACACACACACAGAGACACACACACACAGACAGACACACACACACAAACAGAGAGAGAGAGACACACACACACACAGACACACACACACCTCTTAGTGTATTCTGTGTGTGTGTGTGTGTGTGCACGCGCGTGTGGGTGCATGCGTGCGTGCTTAGAAATACATACACACACACGCAAGCAGATGACACAGCAGATGCAATCATAAAATTTTATGTCTGAGGTCACTAACTGTCCTAGTATTATCAGAGATAATGAGCCGGCGTACCGTATAGCTCATCCTATAATGGAGGAGGTCATACTAAAGTCTCAGGTGTCTACCCGTGATCCAGGTAATATCACTAACAATCTCGGCTCCAGTTCTCACCTGTTACCTGTATTAAATGATCAACTCAAAGCTAGCCAGTCGGCGTTAATGACACGGGAGGCGCCAAGACAAAATGATTTCGGTTTATCGGCCGAGATCGATGTGCCCCGGACACGGAATCTGGATATCCACCAAGGTGACCCATACGCGGCGCTGTATAGCGGCCAGCGCAGTGGCTTATACAAACACACCGCATTCCGGATATGTCCGGATCAATAGCGACCAACGGCCATTATAGGTGGCACTCGGCGTCGGTGTCACGCGATTGGGCAATATTGGGGGAAGGGATCGTGCTGGACGGGGATCGTGTTTGGCGCTTCTCCCGGATCACATTGTTACCGCGACTAATGGAGACTAAAAAGTGTCGTTGGTTTGTCCGGGATCACAATTGTGCGCGTAGCTTGTTGTTGGTTTTTGGGAGATTTTTGTGTGTTTTTGTTTATTTTTTATGGTCATATACACGTACACGGCGGTCTCGGGGGGAGGTAACGCGCCCACTTAACGTGTGTCCGTGTGGAGGGTGCCACATTCGTCTGATAGATGGCGCCACCGATCGTGTTTCCCGTATTCAGCATATTTGAAGGCGTCTGACGAAGATCGATAGACCGTAAATCATCGACGCACGACCGTTTTGGCTGGTCAACAACATCGCTGTCAACAATACGTCTATCAGGAGCGTCGGTGTCAACAATATGACGTAGACCCAACAGCGGTGTCACGGCGTAAACGACGTCAACAAAATCACTGATAAGATAAAATAATCGGTCAACAACTTCATTACAGTCTTCATTATCCCAATCTACAACGCTATTATCTATAATACAACAGCTAATAGATCTTAGCCAACAACATTAGCCATGGTCATATAACTGTCAACAGCATCAGCCCACAACATCAACACGAGTGGATGTTGTATGTTTGATATTTGTCTGAAATTTTTGTTTTATTTAATCAGTTTTCTGTTAGGATTTATCGATCACTGATCGAACAGCGAAATAGATTAACTTTACCAAAAGTAGTAAACTATTTAATATAGGTCAACATCGTAGATGTTTGTTAGAACTGTGGGGGTGTTCGGGGTGTTGTTCATTTTATTTTAGCAGCCGTCGAGTCAGCGAAGAACCGCGCCCGCATCCAACTGTAACAGCTGCGCAGTGCTGATTGGCTAGTAACGCCCATGGGCCCCAGCTGTGTAGTATATAGCGCCACCTGGAATGTGTCGTCTAGACACGAGAATCGATATTAGTCGTAATTTCTGGCGAAAATTAAACAACCCCGACCGGGTGTATGATACTTGGACAGCTTGTGTATGTTCTTATGGCAACGACAAATGGGACGGATAGGATATATGTTCTGAGGACATCCCATCTCTGTTGTCATGTCAACAATAAATATGTCAGATAGGATTTATGGTATTTAAACGTCCAATCTGGGTCGCCATGGTAACAATATATATATAACAGATAGGATGCAGCATCTTCAAACATGTTATATCGGTTGTCAAAGAAAATCTAAATCTTACTAACATCCTATCTCAGTTGTTATTGGACACCACGTGCTCGGACGATGTCACGATCATTAGAACATCAGTGACATGAACATGACAAATATATAAATATATAATTGTTATCTCTAACTAGATAACGAGCAAATAATCGACATATAATAATGGGGAAAGATCAAACTAAATAAAACCTAACTCTTCGCATTGTTAACATACTGATATGTTGACATGTTGACAACTGGCTAATGTCGGTATTAACCTGATAAACAAGCAGAAGAGCTACACAATGACGATGTCCACTTGTTAACTTACTGATCTCTGAAGAAGTTGTTGAGAAGAAATAAATCTGGCTTCCGACATTTTTCGCGTACTATCATCAAGTGACGAAACGTACAAGCGCACGCGCGCGCGCGCACACACACACACATACACACACACACACACACATATATATATATATAGTAGTCGCTTCGTGACGCCTGCCCGTTGTAAAAACTGATCTTTGAAGACGGTAACAATTGGATTATATAGTTTATATAGTATTGCTTTGAAGAAAAATACAGCAATTGAAAAATAGCTATAAATAGGGCTGCTTAGATAATTAAGCTAAACATTCTCACTACTGCCGTGATCTGACTTGGGTGTTTTACACCCAAACTCCACGGCTGTAGGTGATTCGTATTTTGATTTTGCTTGGCGGCTTAGGGACTGGTGAGACATTACACATGTCTCAGCAAGAAAAGTCGCCACTCTGGATTCAGTCCCCTGAAGAAACGTCCAGAGTTTGAATTCACGGTTCGAGATTCTCTGTGCCTGTGCCTTATTATACACAGCTAAAACACACACATATATATATATATACTGACATAGAGGTTACGCAGGAGACAGGTAAATAATGACCTTTCTACTTAGAGTAGATACATTTTAGAGTCGAGATGTTGGATATCCAGTTGAAGTCTTAGGTATCTCTCTCTCTCTCTCTCTCTCTCTCTCTTGTGTTGTGTGTGTGTGTGTGTGTGTGTGTGTGTGTGTCCTAAGGTCGCCGAGTCACGTGTTCATCAATGTAAAACCTGCACTGTTTAGAATAACCACGTGACATCTGTCCAATATGGCTGACGACTTTTATTCAAGCTGTCGGCAGACAATTTGTTTATAATGCCAGAGGCTTCTATCCTGATAGGTTTGGTCCATCCGTCCGTCCGTCCGTCCCTTCTTCTGTTTGACTGTCCACCCGTCCGTCCGTCCGCCGGTCCGCCTCGTTGTTACACTTCGATAAAGAAGGACGCCCCGGGCCGTTCAGGATCCGGCCCGACACAATCCAGGTTTGTGCGAACGGGACACATAAGGTCTCCCTCCTGGCTCCAGGCGGCGACTACCATAGAATGTATCAGACAATATGGCGGCCGGAAGTGGAAGGGGGAGAGAGAGAGCAAGGGCGGAAACGGCGTAAAAATGGCCCAAAGTGATTTGCTCATTTTTCCAAACGCCATCTCTGCCATTGTGTTGTCACTTTGATTCCATCGTCACCTCTCTGATGTCGGTGGCCACAACCAACACATCGCCGCCTCTATCTAAATAACATCCCACCATTGCCATATTCCAACCGCCCGTGGGGCATGCCGCCCCTATGGCTGCCTTATAATAACGAAGGGGGAGAGCTTCAACGTTAGCCAACAAACGCCCGGTTCGCGCCTCGCCTCGGGTCGTCTGACCGACTATGTGACCATTCTGGATCCAGTTATCGTGCCTGGAGAGCTATCCGGAATTATTTCTGCCGAGAGGAGGACAATATTTATATTTGGTGATAGCTGCCGACACGTGTACCGATAACCAAATGTAACGAACCGACGTCACTCGTATCCTGAACGGTGGCGCCACCGGGTGACCGGGAGGCGCCATGGATCAAGTGCGAAACCGGAAGCGACGGCGTGAGTTCGTGTCTTCGGCGAGACGACGCGGCGCCATCTGGCGGAGAGGACGAGATCCTGGGCGTCCCTGGATGCATCACTATAGTGCTTTAGTATCTGGTCCTGATGTCTGTGCGTTTTAACAGTGTGTGAAAATGCACTGGCACAGAGAATGACAAATCGTGAACAGAACCTCTAGACGATTCTCTAGGGTTTTAAATACGGAGAATGTTTCATCAGTTGTGTAATGTTCTAGCAGGCGTGTGCGTATGTGTGTGTGTATGCGTGTGTGTATTTGCGTGCGCGCTGGCATGTGTATGTTCATATATAGATCTTCAAACAAACAAACAAACAGAGAAAAGATCGACGATTATAATTTTTACTAACATTGTCTCACACTATTAGGATAAGGTCGAACACATGATTCATATTTCTTTGCCTACAATTATTTACCTATTTACCTTTTATAATCGCACGAACAAAACCCATTAAAGGTGTAAAGGAGACAAAACTGGCGACACAACATGGTATAGTAATGGTTTATAGCTGCGTACTGCTGCTAAAACATATAACGCCAACACCATTTATGGTAATTATTTCATATTATAAATATTGATAAACGATTCATCGCCCGGTACGCAGACGGATGTTTCATTCACTACAGACGTAAACGATGCCGTGATTTACGAAGCGCTTCGGCAGGAGAAAAATATAATTAATCGAAAAACTAAACTTTCAGTGAATAGCATTTCAGTGGTTCGGGGGGAAATTGATGTTTATTTAGAGAGAAAACTTACAATCAGACGACAGGAGCAGATAAACAACATGGCGTCGGTTGTTTGGCTTATGTCCGTTGGTTTTGGGGTCCAAAATTTCTGCACACACACACGCATGTGTGTTTTTGTTCCGTGTTTGTTCATCTGACTGTCTTTTCGAATGTCTATTTTGCCTGTCTCCCGTACTCCTATCCGTTCGTCTGTCCGTTTTTATCCGTATGTCTGTCTGTCTGTCGATGTTTTCTTTGAGTACTTCTTTGTCAATAGATCTGTTTGTCTTTCAGTCTATCTGTCTTGCCTTCCTGTCCCGCCCGCCTGCCCGCCTGCCCGCCTGCTTTGTTTGTATGTGTATCCATCCACCTGTCCTATGCCCAGTTAGCTCCTCGCGTATACTAAACGGGACCGTCGTCAAATCGGATCCCAGCCGTGGTGTCGCGTTACCTCCTCTCCACTAGGTGGCGCCATCTAGCCATCCTAACCTCCATCAAGTGTCATCTCGGTGCCGCCATCTACCGTCGACCATAAGTAGAGATGACGACATCTAGGCGTCATTCTGTCGTCAAGAGACTCTCACACAGAACCGACGCGCGTCCAGCCGACGCTAAATGACAACCAATTTGACTTCGCTCACTCGTCGTCGGTGACTTTCACACAAACTCGACGAGCTTTTTTTCACCCACTAACACCCACTCGCCCAGTTTATGACTAGTCGGCCGGCTGGCTGGATGGGTAGATGATAGTTGGGTGGAGTTTGTGTGTGTGTGTGTGTGTGTGTGTGTGTGTGTGTGTGTGTGTGTGTGTGTGTGTGTGTGTGTGTGTGTGTGTGTGTGTGTGTGTGTGTGTGTGTGTGTGTGTGTGTGTGTGTGTGTGTGTGTGTGTGTGTGTGTGTGTGTGTTATCTTCCTTTCGTTGGCCAACATTCGATGAAGCAATCAAGAGAGGAGATAAGCGAGTTAAGCGGCGTCCCCGGGGGGGAAGGGGTGTTCCCCCCCCCCGGGGGGGTTACCGCATGGTGCCGAAGGAGCGAGGGTAAGCTTTAACCGGAGTGCGGGGTGACGCCTCTGACGTGACTAAATAGAAACTTTCGGTACGTCGAGCGGTGGCGGGGGTGTCCTCTATCCCTGCTACTATAGGTACTGAACCATAAAGTGTCTATCTCTCTGGATCACCCGATCATCACCATACAGTTATCAATCCATATCGGATGACGCTATATATATATATATATATATATATATATATATATATATATATTAGTGGATAATCCTCTACCATAATATACTCGGGCATCTCCTTAGGGAACTGTAGATCTCGAGTGGCCTCACCTGCCTATTGTTGGCCGTGTAGTAATACGTAATAAAAACGATAAATATACGTTTTATACATGCCTACCAAATCATTTTAAGGCGTAGTTTAATCACCACGCTTGTCATATATCTATGTTTAGAAATGATCGGGTTTTACTTCGTCATTAACGATCTTTGTAAACGCGTTGAGGATTTCTTATACACGCCATCATCGTAACAATGAAAAATGGTTGTCAACACAGCAAACTGTTTACTTCTTTAACTTAGTGATGATTATTAATGATAGTCTTGGGTGACTGACATCTGAAGAAAAAAGAAAAGAATTAAATATATATATATATATATATATATATATATATATATATATATATATATATATATATGGATACAGGCTGGCGTTAAAGTGATAACATATAGGCTTGTATACTAGATAATTATTTACATGTGTTAAAAACAGTAATGGCTGGATATTGAATTGTAACCCGAATGGCTAACCATATCAGACTAGCAGCGCCACCTACTGCTGACGTCATGACAACGGGACGAAAACATGGGACGCATTAGGAGCTAGTCGACCGACCCGCCATAGGTAGCTCCTCGGCCCGTCCTATAAGGACACACGAGGACACCGTAGACGGCCGTTAAGTGCCTACCAAATCCAAGTCGGTAGGAAGACCCTAAGACTACGTTCTGAGCTTGATGACGAAGAACCAATCGACTCCCCCGACGACTGCTCACTCTTTGTATTGGCGATAAAAGCTTCGGTCATCCTCCAGGTAAAATGACACCGTCTTGACGATAATCTACCGTGATGACAACTGGCCCCTCTCGGTGAATGACCTCCTGCAACTCGCCTGTCCCCCCCCCCCCATACCGGCAACCCGTACGTCACACGCTCACCTGCCGCACTTCTATTTGGCTTCCTCGGGGGCGAGGGATTAAAAGGTGAAGAATCGGCCCTCCCCTTGGCCACCCAATCGACGAGAGTTGATTTGATTTCGGATCTAGGATTTCTCGGCCCGGTCGCTTCGCCTTTGTCATTTCGTACCAAACGTTACGTCCGGTTGATGTCTTGGTCTAGATGGCTTTGTTTGCGTCGACGAGAGAGTTGCGTTCGGGTTTCGGGACAGAACGCCGTCTTCGATGCGAGCTTATTTGGATTTCACGTTTACATTGAGTGAAGTACGACGATTATAATCCCTCGCCTGGCGGTGACCAGCGCCGTCGGTAGACTAGCACACCTGTAGTACACACACACACACACACATCTCTACTGACATCTCGAGGTGTCTAAACCTTTATTTACCCAGCAGTAGTTGGGGCTCTGTAGCAGTTCGCGGCAGCCCGAGACTGGCATTATTATTCTTTTTCTCTCCGAAATATCCTCCAGTTTACATATTGAATTTGGAAATTGACCTCAACCTTATAGACAGAGCTGCTATAAGGAAAACTTCGAAACTTGGCTTGCTGCCAAAAAGAGGTCATCACGGGTACCCATTAAAGTTGGTTAATGTATTTTCTAATAATGGTGTTAGGGGTTCTGCTCCCTCTCTCTCTCTCTCGCTCTCTCTTCGTCACATTGTTCCGGCTTGATTCAGTTTAAAAATGGCTTTCGTTTCGATCTAGACAAAGCGATTCGTCTTCAGGTGTTTTGTTCTACCAACAGACGACGGGGGGTCGCGTTCGACTTCGCTATTCCGCCGCCGCGTGCGCCCTTCGCGTCCGCGTGAACTTCGTAACCGAAACGTTCCCTATCGCGTCCTATCTGAACTTCATCCACTCTCAGAGAGTGTGGAAATCTTCAGCCACTGCTCTCTATCTGTTCATCGCAGAATGAATGTAATCTACCATACAGCGAGCAGAATGTCGGACCTATTATAAATGGCCGGTAGAGTTTGGTGTCAGTAGAGTACATTACAAAAGGTTCGGTGGAGTTTTTGCTCAAATCGATTATAGGACCCCGCTACCGCGCTCCCCCGAATATAGAAATTCCCCTTCCTCCATAACTCTCCCCTCCCCCCACTCCTGGTGTCCAATGACAACATTCCCGGACATATATATATTAACTCCTCTATTAGCGTGTAATAGTTCTGTTAATGCGCCACTTCACGCTTTCCCTTCGATTCGTTCTCATCAAACTTTAATCTAACAAACTGCCACGGAAATCCGACCGGAAGTTGATGTTTTCAAACCCCACGTGCTTGTCAGCGCAGGCACATCGCCCGCTCTGATGTAGCGTCCACCCGACGTCCCACATTTGCCGGATCGCAATTTTTGCTTGCGTCGTCGCCTCTCGCTCACGTGGTCGGTAGCTCATTCCTTCCGGTTGGTCGCCCATTTCGCCGCCCGTCGTCCGACACCTCCGACGGGCGGCGGTCCGGAATAGACGCCGCCCCCCCCCCCAGGGAGGGGGCTATCACGTCTCGACCGGATGTCAAATTGCTCGAGACACTGCTAACAATAGCCCACGTTACCGACTCGAGTACGTCATTGACCCCTGACCCGTCGCCGAAGCGCCATCTTGTGCTTAATCCCTTTATCCCGATAGCCGGCCCTCGACCTATCGTGATCCGGTAAAGTCCCGATGTCAGGAGGTCAGCACTCGCGCTAAGCTCTCTGGTATCGTCCGCCATATCTGCGTCCCTACCGTCCAGCTTGCTACACTTAGATCCAGAAGGCTGCCCTTTGACCTCTTGGTGACGCGGTAACAATTTAGGTCATGTCAGGCTTTTTAGATCGGGCGACCGTCGGAAGAAATTCACGCCATTCGCCGGCTTTTGTCGGCGTGGACACTTAGCGCCACCTACCGCTCCGGCATCCGGGTCGTGAATATTAATGGCCAACGGCTAGAGGGCGCCATCTCGCGGCCATCCCGCAGGGACACCATATTGTATCGGCGACATCCGGTTGTTTGTCGGACGTGAAATGACAAACGAAGCCGTGGACGTGCGGAGCGGCACCTCACAGCTTTCCGGATCCCTGGATACCCGGACACAAATGGTCTTGTCGACCGAGTCGGCGGATTTATTCTATTTAATGTCGTTACTCTGTCAGGATACAAGATTCAATCCTTGGGGACCACACACCAGCCAATGATTTATGAATGTCAGCTCCTAGAGGTCACGTGTTCTATCCATCCACCTCCCCCCCCTCTCTCTCTCTGGTCTGCAGGTGTACGTAGGATGGCGTATCGTTGTGTGTGGGGGGTTGGTGGGGGGTCGGACGAGTGAGTGAGTGAGTGAGTGAGTGAGTGAGTGAGTGAGTGAGTGAGTGAGTGAGTGAGTGAGTGAGTTTAGTCTCGGTGTTAGGTCTCACCTGGAACATATGGCCAGGGAATGCTCTTTGAGGGAAATACTGTCTCCCACAGACACAAGTATCACTTGGATTCGAGCCCATGACTTGGAACTTTGCAGTACAGGACGCTACCAACTGCGCTAGTCTATCTGTATATAGAGCTCATATATAAAAGGAAAGTACCGAGAAACGCATGAAGAAAAAAAACAAAGATAGAGAGACAAACAGATACACAGATATAAAGGTCATACTTTGCATCCCAATAAAGTGAGAAAGATTGCATACATAACTGACAGTTGACATAAATCAAGCCGTCAGCACAAAGTGATCCTGACAAGTGATTATACGAGTCCAGAACACCAATTGGTTACACTCGCCTAACACACGACAAGATGACAGATCCGATACGATCCAGGTAAGAACGAGGCTCGGATCCGTCGGCTGACTACAAGAAAAGAACAATCAGACGATAACTCCTCCAAGTCCTCCAAATTCTCGACAAAATCCTCGCCCACCCTCCTTGCTAATTCCTCCCGTCCCACGATTAGCACGTCCTCGACTAATGGCGCCCCCTAGCGGACGTCCCGGTGACAAGAGTCCGGATCGAGGACGTCGCTTCTCCTCAGGTCTCGGCTCATTTTCTTATTAGATTGTCGGGCGACCAACAACTCAGGTGCCGGCCAAATGACACCAGAGGGAGCCGTAGAACAAATCAGAGAGGTGAACGAATTGTCTTAGCGTCGACGTCGGGGACGTCTCCCGAGAGGTTAGCCGACGTCGGCGTGCCGTTATTAAGTCGGACTTAGAACGTCGGCCGTCGGGTTTGTCGAGCTAACGTCGGGCCCCGGTGACGTGAGCCCGCCAGCCCCCCCCCCGGGCGAGCGTTAATGGTCCTGCGTCTGCTCACCGTGAGTGGCTCACGCGGCCAGTCTTACTCACATTAGATAGACACACCTCGGATGTCAGCTGATTAACATCAGAGATTCGGCCATTTATTATTTAACACTGGACTCTCTCTGTCTTCGGTTAAATGTCTTACCGACGTGACGTGGAACACGGGGGAGGGGGGGATGACTGCGACACCGACTGGGTCTTGTTAGGTCTTGGCGGACGATTCAGTTCGGTCTCGGTGGGAGTTGTCTTCTGGTCTCTTGGCGTGGTCTTATTCCGCTGTTTTGGTCGGGGCCTCCTATGCGGTCTTGGTGCCGTCTTGGCGCATCGCCTAAGTGTGGTCTTATCCGAACTCGGCCACTGGTCTTCGGGCGGTCCCGGTTTCATCTATATGTGGTCTTATCTAGGCTTGCATGGTCTCTCCGCTCTTGGTGTAGTCTTGGCATGGTATTAGATCGGGTCTTAGTGGAATATTGGACTAGTTTTAGTGAGTTCTTGTTGTGGTCTTAATTTGGTCTTCAGGTGCTGCGAATCATCCTAACATATTGTAGAATTCTTTTTGAGTTCTTATTTGGTCTTAATATTGTCTGGTGGAGTCTTGGGTAACATTGGGAGTCTTGGAAATGACTATATAATAATAATAATAATAATTATTATTATTATTATTGTTGTTGTTGTTGTTGTTATTATTATTATTATTATTATTATTATTATTATTATTATTTAATAGCCGGGGGGATTAATAATTCAACTCGTAACAGTAAGTCAACTCATCACTCACTACATGACTAATCAACAGCCAATTGGCGGACTCGAATCGGGAATCGCCCGCATTTTATCACAGCACTTTTTACTGTGTTATCACAAATCACCGGTTAATGGGTGGTGGGTGGTCTTGGAAGGAGGACTAGTGTGGTCCGGTTGAGGACTAGTGTGGTCGTTGAGACGGATTCCCCAGTCTGAACCTCCCCCCCACAGGTGTTTCTGTTATGGAATGATTTACCTAGGCTTGTTGGCTGGCTCTGATTATGGTCTTAATCTAGGTGGTATGGTGATATCTGATCGCATTATTCGTGATGTTCTAATTGGTTTCTTAAAGGTCTTAGTGGTATACATGTGTTCGGGGTCTAAGTGAGTTATTCATAGGGTCTTTCACATCTCTTCAACATCGGGTTGTTGATGATGATGATGATGATGATGATGTGCACGTGCTAGGCTAAATGGGCCGAGCGACCTACAAAGGTAATGAAGCGAAGTTAAAGATGAAATACCCTTCAGATAGGCCCACGCCGAAGTTAGAACTCAGGTGATAGTGAACCGTGGTCCAACCCGCTACCAACTATATAGACCACGTAGGTGCCCTGATCGGGTATTAATCTAGTACTACCACATCAGAGTTTACATACAGGTATCACTTAATGAAAATGTGAGTGAATGTGAGTGAATATCCGACGAAACCATACGTCATCAGTCATAATGGTAATTCGCCTCGCCTCTACGGAAGTCACTGACACGGTGAGTCTTCCCCATTTATCACCCATTGAGGTCTTACCATATGATGGCTTACATACTGGAGGTCATTCCCATGACCTTGGTAACTCTTGTTATCAGGTTATGTCATTTGACAACTTACTTCATTAGAGTTAGCACCTTTCTGTTACCTCCTCCTCCTCAAATTGTCACTAGTTTGTTCTAATGAGTGAGTGAGTGAGTGAGTGAGTGAGTGAGTGAGTGAGTGAGTGAGTGAGTGAGTGAGTGAGTGAGTGAGTGAGTGAGTGAGTGAGTGAGTGAGTGAGTGAGTGAGTGAGTACACTTTATTGGCACTCACGGACGCTTCTTGAGTCACCTGTCACGACTTCAAGAAGGACTTATTGGACTAATTCCGAACCTACACTTAATAGGTTTTATCTTTGTTTGATTTGCGGTGATGACGTGTCGGCTAGATTCTGGCACAGAAAGGTAGCCAGTGTATCACCAAATTAGCACGTGGCTGAACTGTGTCAGTCTCCGTGTAATTGGCCTGATTGTGGCTGGTTCGTTCTCCGTATGTGTGTGTGGGGATTACGTTCTGCTGTTTTGTTTACGTTCTGCAAAAATAGATATAAACCGATAAGCATCCGAAGATCATTATCTGATAGCTAGAAACGCGTCGATCACCTTTTATGAGGTTCAAAAAGAAAGTTCCAGATCAGTTGTTGTAGGTCAATGGTCATTCGTTAAGTAAGGATTTTATACCGCAGGACCAAAGCCTTATACCGGGATGTGTTTACTGTCCACATCCTCTATTTTAAGCCTTAAGCTGGCGTCATCACCGGACAGGGGCCAATGGTGGGGAAGGCTGGGGGGAGAGGTGTTCGAAACGAAGATTGTATCAAAGATGGCGGATTAATCGGTTTAATTATTTTATTTCCACTCACAACGAAGCGGTCGCCGTGGTGATGGATAAACGTTAATTAGTGTCACGATAAAACATCCGATATATCCACAGCTATAGAGGTACTCACTCACCTGTCGTCGTCTGTTAGCTGCCGCCATAAGTGGCTTTTGTTTTACTCATATTATCGCTCATCTGACCTTAATTCGCTATGAAGTGGTTCCTGGTGTCTTCAAGTTCGTGGTTCGTGTATTAATATGTGTGTGTGTGTGCGTGTGCGTGCATGCGTGCGTACGTACGTGCGTACGTGCGTACGTGAGTGTGACGGGGGGAGGACCGAGCAAGGAATATAGAGATGGGTTAGTAACTAATCCATGTCCCTCCCTGGTCAGTAAAATGGTAAATAGACATGAGTACTACCTGCCTGCCTGCCTGCCTGCCTGCCTGCCTGCTTTAGATAAGATTTCTTATTATTGGCGCCTTGATGAATCAACCACATATTGTAATGACCCGTCATGGATATATCTGTGGCAGTGCCGGTTCACTAACTGTTAAAACACAGGACATACACACACGCACACGCACGCGCGCGCGCGTGCACACACACACACAGACAGACAGACCACTGAAAGAATCTCACACGTTATCAAGTGCCACACAAATGACGCCGACCAGGCGACGCCATGATCCATTCGTCACGTGACCAACTCACCAAATAGCGCCATCTATCGTTCTAGTGACCGGATGTTGATATTTTCCATTGTGTCTGAGCACGTGTAGTGTCTATAGACTCCTGACGGAACCATGTAAGGTTATATACGTGGAACCATATGAATCAATGCTGATCTATAAAAAAATGTCGACATTGAACCAGATAGGGAATGAGTTGGAACCTTGTTAGAGGGAACCTTAACAATGTTTCCATATATAGAATGTCCTCTAAGTTGTTAGTTCTATCATACGAGCCATATGGACTATAATTTACAGGCGCCTGTTAGGCTTTAGAATCAATCATCAGCTTTTATACCACATGTTAGTGTTTAGAATCGATCATCAGCTTATAGACCCCATGTTAGTGTTTAGAGTCGATCATCAGCTTATAGACCCCATGTTAGTGTTTAGAGTCGATCATCAGCTTATAGACCCCATGTTAGTGTTTAGAGTCGATCATCAGCTTTTAGACCCCATGTTAGTGTTTAGAATCGATCATCAGCTTATAGACCCCATGTTAGTGTTTAGAGTCGATCATCAGCTTATAGACCCCATGTTAGTGTTTAGAGTCGATCATCAGCTTATAGACCCATGTTAGTGTTTAGAGTCGATCATCAGCTTATTGATCCCATGTTAGTGTTTAGAGTCGATCATCAGCTTATAGACCCCATGTTAGTGTTTAGAGTCGATCATCAGCTTATAGACCCCATGTTAGTGTTTAGGGTCGATCATCAGCTTATAGATCCCATGTTAGTGTTTAGAGTCGATCATCAGCTTATAGATCCCATGTTAGTGTTTAGAGTCGATCATCAGTCTATAGACTCTATGTTAGTGCCTATAGCATCGATTATCAACGTATTGACGTTAATAATTAATGTTAGTGTCTATAGTCTATCATTGGTTACTGTCTAGAGTCGATCATCAGCCTATATTGGGGTGACGTTACTACCTGTGATCGATCATGAGTTTATTGATGGCAAGTTAGTGTCTAAAGCGGATCATCAACTTATAGATTATAATGCTATAATTTATATTATAGGTTGGCATCTAGATAATATATTTAGCCGTAATAGTGTCTAAAATCAATCAGGAGTTGTGGCAGATTCTAGAATATATAGACGCCACGTTAGGATTAAAGCCCACGACTATCATTTGGCTTAATGTCTATAGTCTATCATCAGCCATGTTAGTATCTAGAGTCTATCATCAGCCACGTTAGTGTCTAGAGTCTATCATCAGCCATGTTAATGTCTAGCGTCTATCATGAGCCATGTGAGTGTCTGTAGTCTATCATCAACCATGTTAGTGTCTAGAGTCTATCATCAACCATGTTAGTGTCTAGAGTCTATCATCAGCCATGTTAGTGTCTAGAGTCTATCATCAACCAAGTTAGTGTCTAGAGTCTATCATCAACCATGTTAGTGTCTAAACTCTATCATCAGCCATGTTAGTGTCTAGAGTCTATCATCAAGCATGTGAGTGTCTGTAGTCTATCATCAACCATGTTAGTGTCTAGAGTCTATCATCAACCATGTTAGTGTCTAAAGTCTATCATCAACCATGTTAGTGTCTAAAGTCTATCATCAGCCATGTTAGTGTCTAGAGTCTATCATCAACCATGTTAGTGTCTAGAGTATATCATCAACCATGTTATTGTTTAGAGTCTATCAACACCCATGTTAGTGTCTAGCGTCTATCATCAGCCATGTTAGTGTCTAGAGTATATCATCAACCATGTTATTGTTTAGGGTCTATCAACACCCATGTTAGTGTCTAGCGTCT
Organism: Paralvinella palmiformis; assembly: GCA_025642065.1. Lineage (NCBI taxonomy): Eukaryota > Metazoa > Annelida > Polychaeta > Terebellida > Alvinellidae > Paralvinella > Paralvinella palmiformis. The sequence continues at coordinate 336,119 of JAODUP010000408.1, read as the reverse complement.
ATCAACAGCCCATAGGCGCCATATTTGTATCGTTTATTTAGCGACCAGTAATAATTGCTCTATCTCTGGGTCAATATTAACTTTAGCTATTGTAACACACAGACACACACACACACACAGACACGCGCGCGCGCTGACACTGAAGGACAGTGACAGAGACAGTCGCCGAATCCCGATTGTCTACCTCCCAATCGTCACTTCAGCCGAGAAATCTTACATCAAATCCGAGAACAATGCCGATTGAGTGACTTCCTGTCGGGTCGCCAACTCCGACCCCGGCCGATAACGGGAGGCCGGAAACGAGCGCCGAGCTTACGTCACCGTCATTACGCCGGCCATATTGAATGTTGGCGTCGGCTGGCCCCCGACCAATATGGCCGCCCCATGTGGCCGGGGCACGGGGGGCAGAAACGATGGGGGTATTGATTGGAATGGCTCGCAGTTAGATTACGGTAAATAAAAGGCGACGTATAATAAGTTCTAGGCTCAAATGACTAGTAATTAATGGCTGACGACGACGATGTGTGGAACTATTTTAACTGATCAGCGACGACGGGGGGGGTCCATGGGCGAAGCTCGCGGATTAATCATAGTCGGGTTACTGGCTAATATACTCGAAGTGAGTCGGCACCCAGTCTTACAGCTATAGAGATATAGCATCTCCGATTAGAGATCGCCGCAAAACGACCACCAATTAACCGTGCGGCGAATTTCCGCTCGCCAGTGGGCGCTGTGTGGCTATTTCCGGTCGGTGGGATCGGCCGCGGCGATGATATGTATCGGGTTTGCTGGTGTTCGTTAAGACTTCGGTGTAGAAAGTTGTTCGGAGTTGAATCGGGTTTATTGGGGGGGGGGGGGTGAACGAGGGCGGAGGAGGGGTGGTTGAGAAGGGGGAGGATTTATTGTACTGGCGTTGTCAAATCCGGAAGAGACGTCAATCATCGGAATTTAGCTCGGTTACTATTGATGACGGTGGCTAGCCCGTTTGGCGATGACCTCGCTGACACTAATGGATACAAGCGGATCCTGACGGGTTGTGTACGTACTGAAAGTGCTGAGTCATACTCACTATGCGTCCGTTCGCGTGTCACTTAAAATGGGCGTGAAAAGGATCTGGAAAGGACAGACATGTAGAAATGTGGGCAGACAGGTAGGCTATCATTCACGCACGCACGCGCCTGCAGACGCACGGGTAGACAAGCAGCCACGCGCGTTCTATTACCCATATACGCATGCACTCATAAGGCTGAATGACTTACAGCAGAATATACAGTGTGTGTCTGCGTGTGTGTGTGCGTGCGTGCTTGCGTGCGTATGTGCGTGCGTGCGTGCGTGCGTGTGTTTATGCGTATCTGTATGTGAAAGACAGACCGATAGATATGCTATATAGAGATGGCCCGCAAAGATCACGGAATAACGCGCTTCCGGATTACGATCCGGACACGATCCGCCTAAATGGCGGTCGTCCCCTTATCCAGAAGGCGGCGGTGGTTGGCGTGCGTGCGTGTCTCCAGAACGGCCATCAGAAGTCCGGCGGCCGATGTTAAGCGGCCATAATGATGGCGATGATTAGACGAAGATTGGCGATCAGTGCCGAGCTTAGCCGAGCGAGGAGGGGGAGGGGAAATGGTGAGTGAGGCGGGATCCGATATGGGCGATATTAGATTTAAGACAAAAATGGACAATCGTCAGCCGAGTTGAGAGGACACGCACAATTGGTGACTAACGAATTCAATTTGTAGTCGATCGCATTAGGGAGCCGAGTGGATAAAGCGCTCCCACCACGTGACTCGGCGTGACGTACGGCTGCCGATCGTCACGAGTAGGTCACATGACTTGGCCGATGGCCTCCACCCGCATGTGGGGGGGGGAATAGGGGTCACGGCCGAACATGGGCGATCGTCTGGCGCCCTATCACGAGCCCCCTACTTCAACCTACCGCTTTGCCACTGGATATTCCAAATCTGACTTCCCCCCCCACTCCCACTCTCTCGATATATCTGCCCGCCGGTGGTGGGCACCCTTTGATGACGCTAACGACGTTAGGGCGCCGCCTGGCGAGCGGCGTTGGCCAACGCGGCGGATGGGCGAGGAAACGCGATCGGCTAATCTAATCCGGAGGCCGCTCGGTGCCCGGTCCTGGATCAGCGGATCCTGAACGGCGCTAATCCTAACCGGATTGTAGGGCGGTGAGATATCGATGCCTTCAGCGTAAGACTTGATGCCGGGCTGCCAATGTCGGTGGCCGGAGAGACACGAGGGAATGGGGACACGTGATCAGGACAATGGTTGCGATGGCTGTGGGGGGGGGGGGGGACCGGGACGAGTACGGCGCCAAGTACCGGGCTTCGGCCAGGCCGAAATCGGCAAGGAGAAATACGCGGTCTGGCAGAGGTCAGAACTGAACCTAACAAATATGGCCGTACTTGATCAGTTGAATTACGTCAATCGAGGACCGATTGTCGGCAGACGTAATGTCGTTTATTGTCGGCGATACTCGACCGACGTCGGGTACTGTGCCGCCAGAGGGCGGTAAATGGCTCGTTAAGCGTGACGACGTGTGCCGTATCGCCGGCGTCACGTCAGTTTCTACGTCGTCAGTACGTCATCTCGCTGCCGTCGGTATGAGGGCTACGGACAGCGTTTATGATATGAGGGCTGATTGAGTACCTGACTGACAGAATATAGGAATGAGTTAACGAATTAAAGGAAACAGGACTAATGGAATATTTGACTCCAGTGATTCACTGATGTACCGATTCACTCATTAAGGGCAATCAGTCACTCACTCGTCACTCACTGGCCTATCCAAGTTTCGCTCGCTCGCTCGTTCGCTCACTCGCTCGCTCACTCACTCACTCACTCACTCACTCACTCACTCACTCACTCACTCACTCACTCACTCACTCACTCACTCACTCACTCACTCACTCACTCACTCGCCTTGCCAGCTTGCTACAAGACGTTTACTTTCTGACAGGTAATTCTTCATAGATATGTTGTAGTAATTTATTACTTTAGTAAATCTATTAAATAAATTATGATAATAATAAAAGAGCTGTGTGTGTGTGTGTGTGTGTGTGTGTGTGTGTGTGTGTGTGTGTGTGTGTGTGTGTGTGTGTGTGTGTGTGTGAGCGCGCGCGCTCCTTTGTCGCAGTAGCCGTGTAGTTCTATGCCAGTAAATCAATTAGACATTAATTGTTCTTCTGTTAAATGAACAACGCCTCTCACTGATTAATGTACTCCCATGGGAGCACGCGCGCATACACAGACACACACGCGAGCACATACACACACACACACACACACACTCACTCACAGTGGCTAGAAGAGTTAACTATCCATTGTCCAGTACAAACCATAACAGTATAAGTGTTTCTGTGTAGGAAAAAAGGTCAATTAACCTTCGTTCTGTTGCCGAATGGTCTCACCAGGAAACCGTGACCCGGAAATGACCTCGTGCTGTGATATTGGTGATGGAGGCGAGGGCGAAGCAATGGCCGCCTCAGGCAGATAAACAGTCAAAATGGTGGGACATCCCCAATGGGCTGTGTATCAAAGACCGGATAAACGTTCATCTCTCTCTCTCTCTCTCTCTCTCTCGTGTGTGTGTTTTAGGATATATATATATATATATATATATATATATATATATATATATATATATATATATATATATATGGTGGCACTGGCTCAGAATATCATAACCTATACAACCTTTAAAACCTATACCTCCATTAATCTATACATAATTAAATAAATACATCATTGAATTTAAACATACAAAAATGTACACATCTATACATACTTAGACCTATATATATATATGGACTACTCACCAGCTTAAGGGCCCCAGATAATCCACTTTTCGTATGCGACAAATATGTCACGCCCACAGGGAAGCGGTTGGGGTAGACTACGTAGAATCAAACAAAAAAAGCCATTTGACACCACAGGTCAACAAGTACATGTGGTTCAATAGTAGGTTAACATATATACAAGATAAATACTTTAACACCACAGTTTACATTCAGCAGTAATCTGTCTGTCTGTCTGTCTGTCTGTCTAGAGTTTGAATTCACGGTTCGAGATTCTCTATGCCTGTGCCTTATTATACACGCAGCTAAAACTCACTCACTCACTCACTCACTCACTCACTCACTCACTCACTCACTCACTCACTCACTCACACTCACTCACTCACTCACTCACTCACTCACTCACTCACTCACTCACTCACTCACTCACTCACTCACTCACTCACTCACTCACCACCACTCACTCACTCACTCACTCACTCACTCACTCACTCACTCACTCACTCACTCACTCACTCACTCTACAGATATGCATAAATGAAAATACACACAAAGCGGATGGGCTGACTTTATAAATAGCCATACACGCACCAGCACGCACGTGCGCTCACACGTGTAGCCCCCCTCCCACATACACATAGTCGTATACACGAACACTCACCAACCAGTATGTAACCCCCAGGGATACACACTATCGGTGTAATGTTCTCATATTAGTGAAGTCTGCCCCGTTGTCGCGGAGGCACGGGCTCCGGGTGTCCTGCCCTCGGCCCCTAACCCCCATAACCTGGACACTCGTATGTGTGTCTGTGGGCTAGCCCTGGGCCTCTACTTGTTCTTGTTTGCCCGCCGTGCCACCAACACTGATTTATACACCGAGATGCTATTCATTTCGCCCAAATTACGGCCACCTTTTATTGGCGTTTAATAAATATAAGCATCTCTCTGAGGGAACATTGTACTCCATTAGTGGACCAGTAGATCTGGTTAGTTAGGGTTAGTGGGGCGCATAGAGCACGTGTTTATGGTTGATGTGTGCGTGCATGCGTACATGCATGCATGCATGCATGCATGCGTGCTGCGTGCGTGCGTGCGTGCGTGCGTGCGTGCGTGCGTGCATGCGTGCTGCGTGCGTGCGTGTATCTTTCATCATTTGATATTTGAGTTCATAATTAATATTATTAATATAATCTATATTATTACTAATAACAATAATAGTAACAGTTAATTTTAAGAGCAGTAACAACAACAACAAAAATAACAACACTAAAATAACAATAACAAGTGCAAAAACAATCAGAATTATTAATAACAACAATGGCATCATTATCTGCTGCAGTAAGTAACAACAACAAAAGATCCACCACCACCACAACAACAACAACAAAAGATCCACCACCACCATAACAACAACAACAAAAGATCCACCACCACCACCACAACAACAACAAAAGATCCACCACCACCACCAACAACAACAACAAAAGATCCACCACCACCACAACAACAACAACAACAAAAGATCCACCACCACAACAACAACAAAAGATCCACCACCACCACCACAACAACAACAAAAGATCCACCACCACCACCACCACAACAACAACAAAAGATCCACCACCACCACCACCACAACAACAACAAAAGATCCACCACCACCACCACCACCACAACAACAACAAAAGATACAAAAGTAACTCCATCGCTGCCATAAACACCATTCCAAAAATAGCTACCACAACAACAATGAGGACTATAATGAGGACGATGAGTACACCGAGGATAAGAACAAAAATAAACATCAACAAGAACAACAACATTTTTAATATTATCCGATATCTTATACTCATTAACCTGGTCATACCTGGACAACAGAGTCCTCAGATCGTTATCTATTACGACAATAGGTTTATTTATTTTTAATTTAATATTTTATTTTAAGGTGAGAAGTCAATATTATGTCAACAAACAAACAAACAAACAGATATAGAGACGGCTCTTATCTGGTGTTTATACAAAGTAACTCTCCTCTCCTACTTCGATTATTTTAAAGCATTTCTCCCGGCCCTACCTTCGCCTGGTTATAAACAGGACAGCTCACGTCTTCCCACTATACTCCTCTCGCCATTAGTACACGCCGTCCATTTTTGTACTCAGCCCATTTGTGTACTCTAATCGACACCTGCAGCCCGTGGGAGTACCGCGGCCATTTACAGTTGTTGTTTGTTTATTCGTCAGTGGAGTGTCGGGTCAATTTAGGAATGACTAATACTTCCATATACCTGTCGTACATTATTTAGCGAGGTTAACTCTGTACAATCCTGTACACAAAGTAGGTGTGTACAGTCGATGCGATTGTATGCACGAACGTCGGGTGTACTCGTCACTCCAGACGTTGGGTGGGTGACATCTGTAATTTTATATACTATCTTAGTAACACAACACGCCTTATCTGTTATCACATAATCACCACATACAGGGGAGGGGTATCTATCACATTTAATACAGGTGATATATATATATATATATATATATATATATATATATATATATATATATATATATATATATGTGGAGAGCGACTAACCCTATACAACAGAGTTGAGCTACCATTGATTTTAATGACTGAACTAAATTGCACAAGAACCCACTGGTCTATAATAGACTATACTACACCAATCTATACTACACCAGTCTATACTACACCAGTCTATAAGATAACGATGATGACGATTGATGTTTTACGGCCACTTTTGTGCACAAGGTAGGCTAAATGGGCCGAGCGACCTCCAAAGGTAATGAGACGAAGTGAAAGACGAAATAACCTTCAGATATGACCAAGCCGGGATTCGAACATGGGTGGTAGTGATCTGTGGTCCAGCACGCTACCGCTAGACCACGGAGGCGCCCACCCGTCAGTCTATAGGACTATACTATATATTAGTTAGTATAAGAATATAATACGTTGTACTTCACTGTTGTTTGGTGGAGTAGACTGTACTATAGTTGATAAGATTGAAGACTGTAATAGACTGTAATAGACTGTAATAAAATTAAATGTCTGGATCGACTGACCGACCGAATAAATGAATAACAAATCGACGGTCTAACTCACTAACTAACAAACTGACCGATTACCAAGTTAACTCAGTGACTCAAAGAGTCGGGCTTACTCCCTCCAATTTATACGAGAGTCTGTGGTATTAATATGTGTGTGTGTGTGTGTGTGTGTGTGTGTGTGTGTGTGTGTGTGTGTGTGTGTGTGTGTGTGTGTGTGTGTGTGTGTGTGTGTGTGTGTGTGTGTGTGTGTGTGTGTGTGTGTGTGTGTGTGTGTGTGTGTGTGTGTGTGTGTGTGTGTGTGTGTGTGTGTGTGTGTGTTCGCAAAATATTCTGACTAAAGTCTTAAATCGTGCGGTGAATACGCCCATTGGTTGGGATTATAATCGGGACTATGATATTTCCTCATTAATTTTTATTTATTTATTATTAAGTCCCAATTAGGCTTCCGTATGAGCAAGCTTTAAAGTAGCAACGCTTTTAAGCTTCTAGAATAAAATATATGTTGAAATAATCTTATATGTGCTGATATAATTTACAATTACAGGTCTAGGGTGACATAGGCTAATATACTGGTAGGCTGATATAATGTGAGTACAGTATTATGATGTTATCGATGTGAGACTACAGTGTGACTACAGTGTGACTACAGTGTGACTACAGTGTGATTACAGTGTGATTACAGTGTGATTACAGTGTGATTACAGTGTGATTACAGTGTGATTACAGTGTGATTACAGTGTGATTACAGTGTGATTACAGTGTGATTACAGTGTGATTACAGTGTGATTACAGTGTGATTACAGTGTGATTACAGTGTGATTACAGTGTGATTACAGTGTAACCACTGCCGGCCAGTGATGGAGGGACGTGCCTTATGTCGGGGTTGTTGTTGTTGTTGTTGTTGTTGTTGTTGTAAACACTGACGACAAGTGGTGGACGGTCCTGACTTCTGTCGGGAGTGGGTGTAAACACTGCTGACAGCCAGTGGTGGAGGGATGTGACTTTTGTCGGGGGGGGGGGGTGATTGAGGAGTGTAAACACTGATGGCCAGTGGTGGAAGGACGTGACTTTAGTTGGATGATGTAAACACTGATTAGCGGTGATGTAGTCCGGAGAGTGGCGTTAACACGTGATGATGACACCTACTGGATAAGGTGACACTTGCAGGCAGTGATGTGTAACAATCACTTATCACTGACGATAGGACATCACACTGGAACAGGTAAATGATGACACAGAGGCGTGCTGACATTATCTCTTTGTCAGAGAACTACGTCAGTCAGGATCGTGACGTAATCTTATTGTTGTTTGTCATCTTCTAAAACATGTTGACCAAAACCATCTTTTTTGTCATAATTAGTCACTCATTTATAAATTAAGTATTCTTGCGGATAGAAAAGACGTTTATGCGCATCATTATTAGATGACTGCTGTGTGGCTGATTAATTATACAGCCGAATATGCACGCATGCTCAGTGTTGGCACACACGGAGTGGTGACGTTACACACATATATCCGCGCAAAACATCAGCCTCCTGGTTTAGATTCTAGCACAATTATAATCATACACGCGCGCGCACGCGCGCACACACACATACCACACATATGCCCAACTGTAACACGACGGAAAGTTTCGACTGATGACGATGATGATGATGATGATGATTGATGATGATGATTGATGTTTTACGGCCACTTTTGTGCAGACCTCCAAAGGTAATGAAGTGAAGTGAATGATGCAACAACCTTCAGATATGCCCACGCCGGGATTCGAACTCAGGTGGTAGTGATCTGTGGTCTAACGTGCTACCAACTAGACCACGGAGTTCGATTGAAAACGGACAAACCGGAATATTGATAAGGATGCCGACCCCGATTACTGCCCAAGGGCTTCAAGTTAACGTATACCATCAGTTATAATATCCTTGTATCGTTATTATTTAATGATATCACAGTTTTGATAAACTAGAAATATCAAATGTCTTTATTTATTAGTCTTATCTACGTCCGTATCGAAATAAGGATCAATAAATCTGAAGAATTGCTTTAAATGAATATCCTCTTCGATCGGCCATGACCCAATTATCGTCTACTGTCCGATAGATGGAGCCACTAATCGTTTATAAGTTTCTTCTGGTTATTGTGCTAGTATTTAATAATAATAATAATAATAATAATAATAAAGCATTTATTAAGCGTCGTATTTCCAGCAAGCTGTTCAGAGACGCTGTACGTTGACAATAATAATAACAATAATAATAATAAATATGATAGATACATTAAAGATAACCAGTATTACAGTAATACATGATCAGATATTAACATATTACTATAAAAAGGCCGAAAAACAAAACAAAGCAAAGCTAATTGAAATAAATAGGATTTTACATTGATCTGATGGCTTCTGTATGAGAGCACATTCTATACAGCTGTAGCTTGGTAGCTGGAAGTCCGGTCTCCTGTCGTCTTGTGTCGAGTTTTGGGGACTACAAGAATATCCTTGGAAATAGACCGTATAGTTGCCGGTGCCCTTCGTGGATTGTCAGCAAATCTCTAATATACGAGGGTCCAACATCATTCATACAGGTCAAGGTCAACAGGGTAGATTCTTTATGATTGGAGTTATGTAGTCATGTTTTTGATGCCCGTGATCGTTCTGGTTGACATGTTGTGTATATGACGTATTTTGTTTATGCAATAGTTCCTTGGATATGCTATAATTTAGTGATACGACAAACAATTAGTTATCATAAACATTCTTTGATCTTAGAAATATCAAAGGAAGAAGTTGATATATGAAAATTAGTTGATGAGCTGAAAAAATCCCATTTTGTATCTTCTAATCAAGAGCAATATTGACATAATTACGTTAACTTATATTTCTTCTATATATATATATATATATATATATATATATATATATATATATATATATATATATATATATATATAAACACTACATCATGTTCTGTGATAAATAATCTATTGTTTTTCAATCCTTGCTTTATTTATACTATTGATCACCCTGACAAAGGTAACAATGCCTTACACTGAGTCTTAAATCGCTCCCGTGCACTATAGCACTCACTCAGGCCGGCGTTGGGCATACAAACAAGCAATCAACACGGAGCTCTCGATTGGGGTAAAGCGAACGTCTTCATTTTCCATCCATCGGCCCTCGATCCACCACCCCCCACATCACACACACACACACACACACTAAACCCCCCCCCAACCCCACCACTAAAAGAGAAAGAAAGTTCAAAACAGAGAGGACACAAACAAAAAGCGACCTTTGTGTCATACATCTCTCTCTCTCTCTCTCTCTCTCTCTCTCTCTCTCAATTATAAGCCTTCAGGGATCGAGATGCGATATAGAAACATTTTTATATTCTATTCTATGCTCGGTATTCAATGGAAGCGTTTAAATGCGATGAAATTTGGTGCTCGGAACAAAGCCCATAGCGGGCTAGATGTGTTTGTGACGATGTTATCGAGCCACCAGGCATTAAACCATCACCCCTCACCCCCCCCCCCCCCGATAATGTTTCGTCGGTTAGGTAATATTGTTGTCCGGAGAAGGGACAATTAGTGGCGTTTGAATACGGCGAGAAGACTTCTGTCCGTATTTGTTAACTTAGAATGGCGACCATAACAATTATTATTCTTTATAATCTTCTGTCTCTCTCTCTCTCTGGCAGGAAAACAACTTTTATCTATCACATATCGCTCTTATCTCGATCATCCGACGTCGTTATCTCTCTGAGAATGTCTTATCCGGCTCGATCTCCCCCCAGTTACGGTGTTTAATGAGCGATAATCGACTAATTGTCAGATGTTTTGACTACTGTCTATAGATATGACTATAGCCAGTTAATATGGCGGCAAGCTACGACGATATTATGAGGCACGAATCATTCTTATCTCATAAGAATTATTATTATTATTATAGTGGCCATATACAAGTAGGTGACAGGTTATCTTTGACGTAAATGACAATCTTAATTAAAACAATGTCACATTCTGATTTTCCTTATCTACGTCGCTGATATATAGACCTGCACGTAAGTACGTGCATGCGCACCCACGGAACTAACTCGCTTACAAAGCCACTTACCAACCAAACAACCACCAACCAACCTACAGACACACACACACACACACACACAATATATATATATATATATATATATATATAAAATATATATATATATATATATATATATATACCACTACACACACACATACACACACACAAACACACACACACACACACTTATATATATATATATATATATATATATATATATATAATTATAAAACTACTAAGTGATGGATATCTATGTCTGGCAGCAACTATCATCTATCATTAGAAGCCTAAAGCGATTTAGTTTTATTTCACCTATTCTGTCCCATAATTATGTAACAATTCAGCTTCCACAGGCGTATATAATATATTAAATTTTGTCTTCGAGTTCAAAGTATGTTCCATATATTCCGTGATGGCCGACATAGACTCGAACAATATATATCACTCACTCACTCACTCACTCACTCACTCACTCACTCACTCACTCACTCACTCACTCACTCACTCACTCACTCACTCACTCACTCACTCACTCACTCACTCACTCACTCACTCACTCACTCACTCACTCACTCACTCACCACTCAATCCTCACCACTCACCACTCCACTCAACACTCACTCACTCACCACCACCACTCACCACCACCACACCACCACCACCACCACCACCACCACCACCACCACCACCACCACCACTCACCAACCACCACTCACTCACTCACTCACTCACTCACTCAGAGAGAGAGTACGTAAATTTCAATGTATGTGTGAAGTATTATACATTATGCTGTTTCGTCATTGTGCCGGGTCGATGATCGAACGATCATGAAAGCAATCAGACGATATTGTCGTAATCACTGTGATTTCAGTGATCACTGTGATTACGACACCACATCGGGTGAAATGTGACGCCTTTAGCTGCCATGGCAATATATGAGCTTATAGAAAATTTCTCGAGCCTTGTCTTCTGAGTGTCTTCTGAGCGTCCTATGGGTGTCCTCTAAGTGTCCTTGGTGTATCCTGACGAGAGGGACGAGAGAGAAGGGGGTCAGGAGTCGGTGGGTATGGTTGTAGCGACAGAGAGGTCCCGACTATACGGACAACGGAACTAGGCCAATGTCCAGCACTTTGTTTATCAGAATTGACTAAATTATAGTCAACGTTGTACTATTATCGAAATCTGGTGTTCTTCGGGTTAGTTGGTGGTGAGGTTGTAAGATGTGAATATACTCATACAATTAGACGTATACAAAGTCGCGTATAGATAACATTTGAAAACACACGGACGTGTTGTCCTATATCCGCTATAGGATGTGTCCATTCATACTCACAGGGACGCGTTCATTAAGCAGAAGTGTATTCGTGGGACAACGTTGTTGGGTTTTTTAAATAATATTTTATCTGGTAAAAGTATTAAATACTAGATGTATTCAGACCAGTAGTGAACTAGGTCAAAATATATCGGATAAAGTACGCTCTAGGTGGCGCTGTAATACCAATATCATATTATAGACAATATAACAGATAGTGAAAAATTATTGGGATTCACTTAAATATATTGGACATACTGCGATATACTGCATGTGCTATATTAAAAAAACAGTGTGTAGATGGTTGCGTATTTTGGTGTATGATTGATTGATTGGTTGGTTGATTGATTGATTGATTCAGTCAATCAGTCAGTCAGTCAGTCAGTCGGTTTGATTTGGGCTTTTAACAAATCGAAGCAAATTGTCATTTAGGATGCCCCCGTTTATCTTTGTCGTATACGGCCTGTACTAGGATGTGACAAGTGAGCCAGTTCCAGATCTTTAATCCCACAATAGCATCAATGTCAATGAACCTGTGATAAATTTATTAGTAACACTGTCAGTTGCTGCTATTAGGCTGTGATAATTCGCGATAAACTCTTATCAATAACTCTTAATAACCGGTAACAGTTGCTGCTTAAAACCCGGTTCACAGTTCGGTCTTCATACATAGGCTTTCGCGGATCGGTTCGGCTTCGACCGACAGTTCGGCATCGTGTTCGTCGCGGAGTTCGGCATTCACTAAACGCCACTCCAAGCTCTCTTACGAATCGAGTGTTTTGTTGCGTTGTCATTTTTGACATGGCTTTGTAAAAAAAAGTTGTTGTATTTGTAATAGATTACTAATACTTATACGTAAATATACGCCTCCAATGTGTCGACCGAAAATACAAAGTGTAAAATTTGTCAATAATCAGGTGAGGGGGGAGAGAGGTCTTAGTCTAAGCTACACGTTGGTTGTTTTTTTTTTGGTCTTCTTGAAGTCCTCACTTTTCCAGAAGATTCAATCGTTCATCTTTGTATATTTTATGTAAATGAAAATGGCGAAGAAGACCCGTATATTAAATGGTTTATCATCAAACTAAATACCTGTAAAATAGAGGAACAATAGGATGGGGAAGATGGGGAAGATTCTGTTTTCTTGTTTGTTTGTTTGTTTGTTTGTTTGCTTTTAGTTTTGTTTGATTTGCTTTTAGTTGATTGGTTTGTGGTTGTTTATTCTGTTTGTTTGTTTGTTTGTTTGTTTGTTTGTTTGTTTGTTTGTTTGTTTGTTTGTTTGTTTGTTTGTTTGTTTGTTTGTTTGTTTGTTTGTTTGTTTGTTTGTTTGTTTGTTTGTTTGTTTGTTTGTTTGTTTGTTTGACGATCACATCAATTAGAAAGTCAAGATGTCGCCAACTCGACGACCAATGATTGCTGAGATTATATACTCGTTGTTTTGATGACGTCACAGAGTTCTGTGTTGCTGCGCGATTTACGGCATGCTGTGACGTCATGAGTATCGTCGGAACGTTTGATGTCCGCGATGTGTTTTACGACACTTGTTAGCCGCCGGTCGTAGCCGCTGTGACGTAAGCATTCCGTCGTCCGGTGAACTATCGGCGATCAAATCACGTGCTTTCCCTCCGCTCAGACATCGGCAATCAGACGGCCTCCGCTGTGACGTATATAAGTGGCCGGTCGTGACGTAATTGGCGCTCGTGCCGAGAGCATCGGGGCGATAATGTGCGATGTGGGATGATCAAACCCTATGACGTCATAACAATGGACCGTAGACCTTGGCACGTGACGTTGACCTTTGTTATAGCGCGTTATGTCCACAGAAGGGTATATCAAAGATATGTTTATATCACGATTACAGAAAGAGAGAGGGGGGTGCACGGAGGGAGGGAGGGGGGAGGGAAGGAGGGAGGGAGGGAATGGGGTGAGGTAGGGAGGTGGCCAGAGAGACAGAGAGAGAGGGAGAGAGCGAGAGAGCGAGAGAGCGAGAGAGGAGAGAGAGAGAGGGGGGCGTTGTACACGTGACAATGTGGACGCGGTGCTGGTATCTACTATATATAGTCATTGATGGAGACGACAAAAAGATGACCTTGTGATGACCTTGCGCTGATATTGTTTATTTGTGATGTTCGCGCTTTGTTTATCATCACACGCTACCCGTCAATGTAAACAAACGATACCATCAATGGCGGCGTTCGTCTTTTGGTAAAGTTTCTGTTCGAGGGAATAAAAAGGCAGAAAAATCGTTTGTTATGTCGACAAATACTGAAGACTAACTGTTTGTCAGATAACAACAACAATAACAACTGCGACGATAATAACAACAATAAGTACAACAACAATTAATAAATAAATACCTCTCTATATACCGAGACAAAAGACCCACGGATGGGCGCCATTGTTAAGATGGCGTTTCTAGCGCTGTTGCTAAATGACGGCCATACCATTCACTAACAGCACGGCCCCACGCGCAGCATATATCACTTAGACGCGGGCGCTCTCTTTCTCTCTCTCTATGCATTTGTGTGTCACGCATGTACTCACTTCCATAAGCACGCACGCACGCACGCACACCTTGTGCGTGCACACGTACACACACACAAAAGCAAGTACGCACACTGACACACATTCTGTGTGCCAGTGCTTTTTCACACGCCCCCCCCCACACACACACACATACTGACGGTGGCATTAAGACGTTCGACTTGTGAATTTTTAAAAGCAAGCAATTTTTTTCTGCCGCCGGCCATTTTCGGCGCTTGTTGTTCCCGTCGCCACCGATCGAGCGATAATTTGAAGAAAAAGAATGGAAAATAAGAGAAGCTGACCGAAAAATACACGACAACAGACACCAAGATAGCAAAATGGCGGAAAAACACACTAAGCCTCTCTCCTGGGGGCCTATGCTATGCAATCTCATATGTGGTAGGCGGAGCTTAGGTGCATGTCAATCATCGGCGGCATAGAGATTGGCTGGGCGCCGCTCATCGGCTGACTCCGCCCATGCGCGACGCGATTGGTCAACTGGCCAATGACTGACGGCGAAGTGGTCCATTTGCCACAGTGATGGGAGACACCCGCAGACGGACGGACGGACGGACGGACGGTGGGTTGCTGAGACTGGAGATAGGAGGATGGGCTCGGATATATGAAGATAGGACAGTAGCATCTTCGCTCAGAGCGTCCTCAAGTCAGCAGAGCGCCGACATTGTTCCCGAAACGCACGCCCGCCAGTGACAGAGATACCGGGATCAAGTATCGCCCGCCGCGCTCCGGAATAGACATTGGGCTCATTTTGTTCGTCCGGATCGTGCGGTTAATTGAAACGACAACAATCCGCTGGAAGCTGACTAACTGTGAATAGTTTCACCGCTTATAGACAATTGTTTTATGATTTTAACCGCTGGCACACAAACACCCGCTGAGGCGATTTCACCGATGCCAGTTCACCGATGGTTCTACGCCGATGCAACTAAACGGATGCCACCAGGCCGATGCCATTAGGATTGATGATGAACGCCCAGAGGACAGCGGTGAGTAGTGACCGTTGCTAAGGCAGGAGATAATCGTTGTCAAGAGGGTGTCATCCTTCCGGTGTCCTGACACTGACATCCGCAAGGCATAAATTGTCTGTCAGCCTCCGCCGCCGCCTGGAGTTATCATCTTGGACACTGGAGAGAGAGAGAGAGAGAGAGAGAGAGAGAGAGAGAGAGAGAGAGAGAGAGAGAGAGAGAGAGAGAGAGAGAGAGAGAGCATCATCGACATCATCAGTATTATCATCCCTATATCATCATCACTATCATCGACGTCAACGCGCTCTAATATCGTCCGGCCGGCATGTGCCCCACCCGTTAATACGTCATCGGTGCTGAGGTCAACACGCAGCAAGCGCCACCACCGGAGTCACTCCGAGGAACATCATCATCATCATCACATCCCCATCATCAGCGTTCATCACTGATCCAACATGGCGTTCCATCCACTATTAGCCCCGCGGGCAGCCCTCGGTCAGGATTATGGGGTCGGATCCCTAATCCCCGCGACTGGCCCGCACTACTTTCCAACGGTGGCTCCGTCTGGCGTACCCCCTCACGCCCTGCAGGGCATGGGCGCACTCTGGCACAAGATCCACCAGACGATGGCGGGAAGGTTTGGCGCTCCGGGATCCGCTCCAGACATGTTCCAGTTCCACGGGATCCCGAGACCCCTCCGACCGCCAATGTTCGACCCGTCGGAGAATGACAATGTTAAAGATGATCCGAAGGTCGAACTCGACTGCAAGGAATTGTGGGAGAAGTTTCACGACCGTGAGACCGAGATGGTCATAACTAAGTCAGGAAGGTCAGTAGAGATGTTTTTTTTTATAATCATTCTTCTCGGGAAGGTCGACAAAAATATATTCCTATATTTGCACTTCCAGGTTGTGTTAGGAAGTCCACTATTGTTTATAATACCGCATTTGTTAGGAGATGGGTCAGTTTAAAGTTCATTGATACAACTGATGTATTAAGAAGGTCGGTATTGTTATATCCTTACCGGTATGAAGGTCAATAATGTGATATATGACCTTTCACGTTATTATAATATCTTCATAAAGTTATAAGGATATTTTCTCACAACTCTCTCAATTCAAGTTTTCAAGTTCCCTTTGGTGTGTCTGTGCTTCTGTTTGACCGTCTGTTTGACCGTCTGTTTGACCGTCTGTTTGACCGTCTGTTTGACCGTCTGTTCGACCGTCTGTTTGTCTGTCTGTGTCTCTTTACGATAATAATATGATCGCGACGGCATAAACACTAGGCCTAATGCAACTGATAGACGAACAGGTTGAGAAATAGACATGCAGATAGACAGACAGATAGACAGACAAATGGACAGACAGATAGACAGACAAACTGATAGACAGCTAAATAGATAGACAGAAAACAGACTAAAGGAGAAATAAACGGATAAACGGACAAATATGAACAGATTGACCTGACAGATACAGACAGACGGACAGACAGAAGGAGGAAATGGGATAGACACGCAAATAGACAGATACAAAATTTACACATGATAATTCTCCCACAAATATCATTATTTCCGTACATCCCCCGTACATCCCGATCGACACAAGAGTGACGTGTTAATCTCGCCCTGATTACGTCATATCACTTCCGATTTACCGTACGAGCACGGTATCGTTGTAATTTGCCGACAGTTCACGCCACGGATAACACCCACTATATTACTGGGCAGCACAAAGCTCGACCGGAACTGGAACCGAAACGGACGCCGCCACTTCCGGTTTTAATATCGCCAATCGTACATTTTTCATGACCAGCTGCCGACTAACGCATTTGTCTTCAGGCCGACGTATAAATGCGGTTTAAATCGAATTAACATAGCGGCGATCACGTGCCGGAAGTGACGCAGATTGCCTCTATTGGCCAATGATGATGACGACATGGATACAATAATTGTAACAATTGGCGAAAATAATTGAAGTTTTTAATTAGCGGATGAGTGCGCAGTAAATGATTTATACCTGGAGTCGCGATCCGTATAGGGGGAGTGGGGGGGGGTTCCCGAGGTGTTATATTGACAACGTATTGTGGACAATAATAGGGGATGTTCTCTAGATGTACCTCTTATTTAACGTGTTAATGATAGACTGATGGGCTGAGATATCACACCTGGTAGAGAAATGTCTTAATGATGGTGTTGATATGGAAAGGAAGGGGGGGGGGGATTGATATTAATTTTGATAATTAATATAGAAGTATGGCCACCAAGCATTAGGCGTGTGTGTGTTTGTGCATATATATATATATATATATATATATATATATATATATATATATATATATATATATATATATATATATATATATATATATATATATATACTTGATACTTGATACTTGAAACAGTGATAACACAATATTTCTATTTATGATGTGGTAGTGACTTTTAATGTGATCAACCACCCACGATGTAGTGAGTCGAGAAATTAATCTCTAGAAAGTTTCGGGACTTTCTGAAAGTACCGTAGCTTTACTACTAGACGTGTTTGAATTTTAATAACATGTTTTTTTGCATATTTAATTCCTGAGGGAAACGGGCGGACACGGAAACACGAATAACTGGATAATCGCAGCATTTTAAACATGTCCGCCGTTTGTACCCTTAAAAAATATGCTAATTGTATGTGTATAACCATGAGTGTGTGTGTATATATCGTCAGATGTTTATTTATTGATATTTCACAGCCTCCACCTTAACAATAATTCCATATCCGTGGCCACCTAACCGTATATGATCTACGTCACTTTACCACTATCACGTGATCTAATCTCATATGCCCAGATATCAGATAAGAGTTGCCATATTAACCATAATCCACGTGATATCACAATTAATGCGAGACTATATCACACATCTTGCTTATATCACAGTAACTCTTACAATGGTTAGCTCACCAGGTAAATGTCAATCTGATTGATAGGGAATTGATTAATAGGTGACCGCAATCAAGGGTTTTATATATATATATATATATGTGTGTGTGTGTGTGTGTGTGTGTGTGTGTGTGTGTGTGTGTTGTGTGTGTGTGTGTGTGTGTGTGTGTTTGTTTGTGTGTTTGTGTATGTGTTTGTGTATGCGCGCGTGTTTGTATGTATATATATTATTCATTGTTTAAATAATAAAGAGATTTTGGGTGACACGTCATTGAGGTATTACTCGTTGATGCCATAACTAGGTGAGATAATGGTGCCAAAAGATAATCATCGTTTGTGATGATAATGATGAGGATGATTGAGGTGATAATGATGAGGATGATTATTACTTTTATCATTATTTAATAACTTCCATCGATAGTCGTCAGTTAGCATTTTTCACTAAGTGGATGGGACAGAATCCGACCCCCCCACACACACACACACACACAATTCACCCCAACCGGAGGGCGTGTTATTGTTTCCCTCGCTGTGGGGTGATCCACAACGCTTCCGGATCTGGTCTAGTTATCCCACCTGACTATTGTCCGCCGAGCTTTCATCACGTGTCAATGTTACTCATTAATCTCAATAAGAACTGATTAGATAACTGGAGTGGATCCTATCAGACCGGCAGCTCTCTGTCGTAAATAATAGATATGTGTGGGGGGTAGGGGGTAGGAGGAAGGGGGTATGGGGTAGGGGGTAGGGAGTGGGAGGAGGTAAGTGGGCAAAAACCGCTGAATCTGGGAGAAAAATATCCCGATAACAGGGTCTTGTGGCCGGAGGCGGTTATCGGGGTAGCGCGTGTGTGTTTGTGTTCGTGTGTTCGTGTGTTCGTGTGTTCGTGTGTTCTGTGTGTGTGTGTGTGTGTGTGTGTGTGTGTGTGTGTGTGTGTGTGTGTGTGTGTGTGTGTGTGGTGAAGGATATATATATATATATATATATATATATATAATATATATATATATATATATATATATATATATATATTAGAGAGAGGGGGCTTGTCTTTGATGGCGTAAAGTTATTGCATAATTAATTAGCGTCGCTAATTAATATGTTTATCGCAAAAGGTGGCTGCCTGTAGATCAAATAAGGTTGTTAGCTCACTATAAACACTTGTTTATCACATAAGAGCTATAAGTACCTAATCTATATACCTTGCTAATCCGTTTGTTTATACTCTGGAGGCCCGCTCCAGAAACAACTCTCCACTCCTGGATCCAAAACGATCCTCTAAGGATTACCCGATTTTGGCGCTCTGTTATCGTTCCGGATCGGCAGGATCGACCCCTGCCGCTTTAATAAGGAAGCTAAAGGAAGCCGCAACGACAGGGATTCTTTGTGGTAAATAAAGGCGATTAGGCCTGGAACATAAACATCTATCGGAAGATAATTAAGCAGCGTCTGTTTAATAATGTTTGATGGATGTCAATTAGTGATGAGCAGATCGGCGATGTTAATAGTTTATTAAATTAATATTTACGTCGACGATTGACGCCGACTTCGGTAAGTGGCACATCACCATGGACGAACTCAATCTGTGTGTGCATGCTTACGTCCGTCCGTTCGTCGGATGGTCCTTATCTGAACACACAGAGAGACATAAACATACACGTACACGCACATACACACGCACACGCACACGCACACAGGCACGGACGGATACACTTGCCCCAATAGCCGCCATTATTCCAGCCGAGTGCCACACGTTTACTATAACGTACGTCAGATGTCGCCACCGTCGAAGCACCTGTCCCACAACGAGCGGCTGTCTCGAACAAACCAAGGACAGAGAGACTTGATCCAACCATCGCCCCTTACATCGACAATTAACTAGAACTATCTCATTTATTTTCCCCACTTCAAATAAATAACGTATAAGCCGAGATAAAATACTATAACGTTAGTCTCTAATCCATGAAGAATGACTAGCAAGGGATTTTTTGTCCTCTCCTTTTTGTTAAAACTGTCTAATTACCGATCAAAAAAACACAACCACCAGAGCTGGGTTTTTGGTCGACAGCTGGTAAATACGACACATGGCCTGATAATAACGACAATAATTAACCATATGATGCGTAGACATTAATCTGAATCAATTACGAGATTGGATTATTGACTAAATATTACCCGGGGATGGTAAAACCGATTACATTTATCCGAGCAAGTGAACCACATCCAGCGAGCCAGATGACAGCCAGAGATGATTCAACGGATCATTGAACAATGACTGATGGCGGCACAAATTAGACGTCTATTGGTTTTTGTTTTAGCACAAAATATTCGTGTTTTATTGGTGTTTTATTGGTCCCCTCTCTCTCTCTCTCTCTCTCTCTCTCTCTCTCTCTCTCACTCTCCTCCCCCTCTCTCTCTCTCCCCTCGATACTATTCTGTTAAGAAGACTCCGTAACCTTTTTACACGGTGCTAATATCATCATCCATCACCTGAGACTTATTGACAAATTGCGAACAAAGAGAACTAGTTAATGTAAACAAGTTTTTTCTTATAGATATAATGATGTGGTCATGTTTATGGACAACACGTGCTTCTGTCACGTGTCACAACAAAAACGAAACGAAGCGTGACCAATAAACATTTGTTATTTAACTTTATATGTATATAATATAATTCATATATATATATATATATATATATATATATATATATATATATATATATATATATATATATATTCAAATAATTTTTATTGTTTTATTAAATGTGGGACAAAGAAGGAGATATTAATATTATTTATTCTTTGTAATATACAGATAACACGAGAGTTAGGGAGGGGGGGGGGTTATGAGAGGTCCTTTATCTATGCTCTATAAGCCCCAAAATTTCAATGATAATGAGTTATATAAGAATAATTATAGGAAAGTTTCTACATTATTGGGTAATATATAATATATAACATAGAGTCAACAAGTGATAATTTTATCACTTGGTATATAAAATAAATATTAATAATAATATAATAATAATAATAATAATAATAATAATAATAATAATAATAATAATAATAATAATAATAATGACGACAAACAACAACAACAACAATAATAATAATAATAATAATAATAATAATAATATCAAGTTTAAGAGTTCAGTAACCTCATTTCTCAATGTACGATGCAAAATTCATCAACAAATGTATATAGCACATTATATATAGTACGTAGTATAGTAAATATAAATGTGATATATAATATATAATATATAGTATATAATACTTATATATATATATATATATATATATATAAATATTAGGGAATGTAGTATATAGTAAATATTAAAATATAATATATAGTGTGTGTAATGTTGAGTGTATAATATATAAAAGATTATATTTACTATATAATGTGAAGTATGTGGAATAAACAAAAACAACTTATTATATATAAATATAATATGTTATGTTTATCTGAAGAAATATATTATTATTATTATTATTATTATTATTATTATTATTATTATTATTATTATTATTATTGTCTCTTTTCTCTTTTGATCCAGACGAATGTTTCCCCCATTCAAGGTGAAGGTCTCTGGCCTGGATAAGCGTGCCAAATATATCCTCTTAATGGATGTTGTATCCGTGGACGATTGTCGGTATAAGTTCCACAACTCCAGATGGATGGTGGCCGGCAAAGCCGATCCGGAGATGCCGAAGAGGATGTACATCCATCCGGATTCTCCCAGTACCGGAGAGCAATGGATGTCGAAGGTCGTGTCGTTCCACAAACTGAAAGTGACCAACAATATCTCTGACAAACACGGATTTGTAAGTATTTCGATCGAATTGAGCTCATTGTACGAAATTAATTATTAATTATTAACATCATTACGATCAGTGTGCTGTAATAAAGTGCTTATGCGCCCATAGAGAATAATATACTCACCAATGTATTTATTCTAGATTTGATTCCGGTTGTAATCGTATTTTTCGCCATTTTCCATTCTCTAAGCAGACCATTTTGAATTCGATGCACAAGTACCAGCCTCGTTTTCACCTGGTCCGAGCAGACGATATTCTCAAGTTACCGTATAGCGCGTTCAGGACGTATGTGTTCAAGGAGACGGAATTCATAGCCGTCACCGCTTATCAAAACGAAAAGGTGAGATTATTTATTATAAATAGTTTATTTATTTTCTCCGAGAAAAATAACAACAAGAAATGTGGACATCATTGTGCAGTTATTGTAAATAGTTCTGCTAATCCTGGACCCTGATGATATTGACGACAACAACAATAACAACAATAACAACAATAACAACAACAATAGCAACGACATCAGCAACGACAGTAATAACAACAAAAACTAAAACATCGCTTCCACACTACAAATAATATTTTATTTACATAACATATTATGTTCTAAAATTAGCATAATCAAGAAAGGTCACTAACCATATGACCTTTATACTTCTGTAGGTCACCCAGCTGAAGATTGATCATAATCCATTTGCTAAAGGATTTAGAGATACAGGAGGTGGACGTGGTCAGAAAAAGTAAGATATTTAATGAAGATGTTACTGATATAGAATATATTGTCATATTTGTGTGTGTGTGCTTATATATATATATATATATATATATATATATATATATATATATATATATATATATATATATATATATATATATATATATATATATATAGACATGGGTTCAATTCAATTCCAATTCCGGCATTGGGTTGGAATTGAAGTTTCCTACAAAAAATTTAATCCACAATTGAATATATCATTTAATTTTGTTTAATTCAGAAATATTTCTTTCATGACAATCCTATTTGGAATATAAACTACTCGGAGTAGGTATTTCAAGTAGGTACTCGGAGTAGGTACTCGGAGTACCTACATATGGTAAAAATAGTGGGCCAAAAACTGGATTGGAATTGCTATATTTGGACTTGATATAGTTGGTGTGGAATTGGAATTGACAAAATGGAATTGACCCCAGATATATATATAATTTTACATGTATGTGTGCATGCGTGCGTGCGTGCGTGCGTGTGTGTGTGTGTGTGTGTGTGTGTGTGTGTGTGTGTGTGTGTGTGTGTGTGTGTGTGTGTGTGTGTGTGTGTGTGTGTGTGTGTGTGTGTGTGTGTGTGTGTGTGTGTGTGTGTGTGTTATGTTACATATAATAAAGGCGTGGGCTCAGGTTTTCGTGATGTTTATAATTCTTACAGAATTATGATCAAACGACTACTACCTAAATAGAAAACAAATTTTATATATTAGTATATATATAACGCAGCTATAACAGGAAATAAAGCATATATATCAGTACATATAATATCTATTATGATAATAATTCTAATACCTCCGACAATAACAGAAATAATAGTATTTTCACTCAGCCCAAAATAGCACGACTAGTTTCGGTTATAAGAAACCTCTATCAAGTGCATGTGTCTCTAAAGGCAATCTCCCTTGCCTTTATTAAATATGAAAATTATAATAAAATAATAAAATACTTATATTAATTACATTTGTTTATTTTTATCATTTATTTCTTAGTGTATTCCTGTTGTTGGACTAAAATATATGTTTAGAAGAAATAGTTTTTATTTTAGATTATTAGATTACCTGTGCCAGTATTTATGTAAGTATTACTCTTATTTATATCACTAGTACAATGTATAAAGTAATACCATCTCCGACATCGTTTTAGCTAACGTTCTACTTGTTGACATTAGGCGCCATCTAGCGCCACAATCACAGGTACCAGCCGTTGGTCACGTGAACGAGACCAACCAATTAGATTCGTGCTGCCAGAAGAAGCAAGCGTTTAAAGATGTGGACAGTGAGGCTGATGACGACATGGAGATAATAGTTGACGACATGAAATCGGATGGCTGTGATGAGCCAATGACGTCATTAAAGGATAGAACACGAGACGAAGACGAGGCCGAAGGCTTTGAGAGAGGGCAATTTGCAGACAGTACCAATGACAAAGATGATATTGGTGATGATAAAGGTTGGTATGGGTTTGTGTGTGTACGTACGTGATATTTCTAACCATTAAAGCTTATAATTGTTTATAGATTGTTTCGCTATTAAATCAGCCATTATTTGTTTGTTTACAAACTTAACTAAATTTTATATCATTATTTTCAGATGACGATAAAGACGAAATTAACAAACACGTCAACACTAGCGTCGACAGTGACGTCGACACCAGGCGCCACCTAGCCAATAATTCTTCTAATGATCGCTCAGAGAACTACCGACGTCATCACGTCGACGACATCCATGACGATGACGTCACGTCGACGTCACAGCAGCGGTCTCCGGATAGCGTGCGACGCGACGGCGACGGGGCTGACGTCAGCGACGACGTCGACGGCGCCATCGTTCAGCGGAAGTCGTCAGTCGACGAGCCACGGAGTCCACCGAATGTCACTGTGATACAACCATCGGCTCACCACCCACACAACCCGCACAACCCACACCACCCGCACCACCCACACCACCCCCTTTTACCCTATCTCTACTATTCGGCCATGTATAACGCGGTCCAGGGATCGTATCAGCTCCCGCTGGTTCCACCTGGCAGCGGCCTGTCGTCACTTCCGGGTATCTTGCCCCCTATCGGACTTCCCGGATTTCCACTTTCTGGTGTTAAGGCTTCTGGATCAACGAGCGGATCATCCACGGTGTACGGTTTGCCGACGGCAAATCTCTCTTCTGCATTTGCTGCTCACTTCAACAACAATAACAACAACAACAACAATAATAATAATAATAAATACTGGAGACATATCCGGACACCATCACCATCGGACATCCAATCAGGATTGCTAATCAACAATAGCCTCACTTCCGGTCAACACCTGTGGCAGCCATATTTGAAGTCGAGTGAGGGGAGAGCTTCGTCTCCTGCAATGAAGACGTCTCCCGGATCAGATCCAGAATCGGACTGCACGCGACCGGAACGCTCCCGTTCGTCGCCGACTCCGCCGCTCAGAGAGCCTGTGTCGCCGTCTAGTGACTATTATGAGCGAACTGACCACGTGGACCGGTCACGTGACCGTGACTACTGTCGCCAATCGGAGAAGCGATCGCGATCCAGATCGCCGTCTCCTCCGGTCGCTCATGCCTTTAAGCGTCCGAGATTTGGCGATGACTCGGTGCACTTCCCATCTTCCGGCCTGACGAATCAAGGCCGACCAGAGGTGGCGCCATCTGGTAACCAATTGAGGAACATTGAGAAGATGGTTGACGGGTTACACGCGAAGAGGTGTCGGGAGACTGTGACCTTAGTGATGCCTAATTGATGTTTGGGATTGTTATCGAACTAACTGATAACATGAAAATAGAGATGATCAGTGTATCAGTCAGCGGAAACAATTAGTTATTTGTAATATGTATAATTAACGTAATTTAAACCTTGATAATAGCTGTTGATGTTTGTTTCTTATGTTAACTGGTCAAAGACAGACAGACAGACAGACAGACAGACAAATAGACAGACAGACAGACAGACAGACAGACAGACAGACAGACAGACAGACAGACAGACAGACAGACAGACAGACAGACAGACAGACGGACGGACGGACGGACGGACGGACGGACGGACGGAGACACATAAGTAGATCAAATAACTACTAGAACATTAAATGTTTGCTGTTCAGTTGTCGTATATGTGAAGGATATTTTGTTATATAGGGTGCTATTATTATTATTATTATTTTTGTTGTTGTTAATTCTCTCAGTTATATTGTGTCGATAATGTTGTTGAACAAACAAACAAACAAACAAACAAACAATCAATCGGCGCTGTTAGTCGACGTCTGATTTGGCGAAATTACATCCAAATAAGTATTGTGATCGCTTGAAGATCCATAGTAATGACGGACAATCGCGAAATAATAATATCGTGTCATCTCTGAATAGATTGACAAAAAAGATATGCCATCTTGTCCTCAAAAAACTAGACATTTTTAGTTATCACTATTACAGTGTTAAATGTTCCGATAATCAACTAAATTGGTGTGTTTCATTGCAATACTGCCTCTGTAGGATTTATAGCAATCAGGCTCGGCTTAATAATGGCGATAATAATTATATAATTATTGTTGTTATTATTAACCATCTATTATTGTCAGAGATAATGTATCTTTGTTTTATATTGATGATGCTAGTCGGTTATTTTGTGGGAGATAGTGATTTACGTGAATAAAATGATAGTAAAATGGGCGTCTAAGATCTCTATATAGATGTATGTGAGTGAGTTGGGTGAGTTGGGTGAGTGAGTTGGGTGAGTGAGTGAGTTTAAGAAATTGTAACTAAAAGTTTGTTTAGTACGCCCTTCTTGCTCCACTTGCAAGATCTAGGATACAATGGAACTGTTCTAAATCTTGAATCCTTCCATGTGAGTGAGTCAGTCAGTCAGTCAGTTATTCATTCATTCATTCATTTAGTTAGTCAGTCTGTCAATCAGTATGTCAATATATCACCCAGTCAGACAGTCACTCACTCACTCACCTACTCACAGTCAGTTAGTGAAATAACTATAATCACTACGAGCTGTAATTACGCGTCAATAAAAAAATTAGCATATTCATAAAAAGACAATGTCATATCATAGACTTTAGTTAATATTTTATATTTTAATCAGATCGAATACATATATTATAAGATCAAGTTACCGATCAAGAATAACAATAATATAATTATATCACTTTTTTAGTATAACTTTAATATATGTTATTATTCAGTCCAGGTTTTAGTGTGTATAACAGACTACTTATAATAATGAATCGGGTTCGAATCCCTCTCAAGTCGAAATGTATCCCCAGGGAACTAGATCTCGGTCATGCACATGCTTCAGATTGAATGACATACTCACTAAACTCCGCACTTACTCCATATAATATGAACTGTTAGCACTAGGACTACAAACAGTATATTTTTGGTTCAGGTCGAACTGTCGGTAAACAGAACAAAACCAAAAACTGTCCACTTCTCTTTGTCGGTGAGCATTGTTTGGCGGTTAACCGAGCCCTATCCGCTACCGAAATTTGGATGAAACAGCCGGATTACAAAATGTCGGAACATCGAGCTATCGGAGCGTTCGGGTGCCGGAACGGTGTGGCGCTGTTCTCTTGCGGCGATTGGTCAGACCTAATTGCGTTATTGACCAGGCATGAGATGTGTATATAATGTCGATACATTTACAACGATTTAACCGCGTAGCTAATTATCTCCAGAGAGCGAGGACAAACCGGTCGTCACCAACGATGGCGACATATGTGACGAAATTCGGTCTTTTCGACGCCATTATCAAATAATCTCGCCCGCAGACAGACAGACAGACGGACGGACGGACGGATGGACAAACAACGGTCTTGATATCGTTTAGTGTGTCTAGTATTCGCGCAGATCGAACGGTTTATTGTGTGCTTCGTGACCAAAACAAACAGACATAAACGCGCCATGACGCTTCTTTCAATTATCGCTGCCAACGGTGGCGCCACCGTCGTCGGCGCGCCACGCCAGCAGACGACAACGTTATTGGCTTGTCAATATTGAGGCTTCTCTATGGCCAAAGTTGTAAATCTCCCGGATTAGTGGAGCCGGCCCGTCGGGCAAAGCTCGTCTCCGTTCAGTATTTCTGTAAACCGAAGCTTTCGGCTTAAAGCAATATCATTATTGAATATGTATACGTTTAGTTCGGTGATACGTCATTGGTCGAAACTAAACACCACGCGCCACTGGTCTGGCAGCTTCGTTTGCCGAAAGTGAATTTAGTTTCGAATGGAATGCCACGTGTTCATTTCTGTTATCGTTGGTTTAATCATTTTACTACGCACCCGGGCGATTATTAATTGATCTTGGCTCTGCTCGTATCTGGTTTTTCGGTTGATGGAAGCATTAAAGTTCGCATCGCCAACGCGCGGAAGGAGACGTTTTCTGTTCGGCGATGCATTTTAGCGCATGTCGTAACTTCGACCATTATTGTAGCGCATCCGAAATCTTATCCGCTCCCGATTCGTTGATTGATACGAAAACATTAACATCAAAGCCGGCCATTCCCCGAAGACGGGATCCAGGCTTGGTGCGGACGTCCCCCAGGTGGCATCAGTAAGCTAATTAAACTATAAACAGACTGTTTACGGAAAACAGTATCTGATCCGAACGATAAGTGTTAGTAAATGCTCCTGCCGCGGCGGCCATCCGCGATGAAAGAGGCGTACAATCCCGAGGGATGGCGGTGATACGGGAGCGGGCCTGGAAACCGGATACGGAAACTGGACGTTGGCGGTGTTGATCCTGATGGAGATGCGATGATCCAGATTGTTGACGGAGTATTGTGTTGTCCTGGCTGCCGATACTGGTCACAATTAGCCTAGGATAACAAGCCGCGGACGTATTTTACCAGAGACCACCACCCCTCGCCTCAAATCATTCCCCCCGCCGATAGGCAATACTTTATCCGTTCAGGATCATACCCCAGCTATCCGGATAGAGCAGTGTGGTAGGTCTCCGGTAGTAGTCACTATATCTACTTAACGCGACCGCCGAAACAGAGATCGAATTATAGCCGTTACGTAGCGGTTAACATCAATCACCATCAGACACGCGCAAGCACATCACGCACGCGCAGCTGTGTGACAAATCCTAAAAGCCATGTGAGAAAAGACACAAGATAATCCTAGTTTGCTGATGATAATCTCGAACCCCCCCCCCCCACACACACACACTGAATGCTGTTAGGTGACGTTCCGGATCATTAGACGCCTATCATTTTTAATAGTTAATAAACCTATACAACGATCTATTCAAAGCCAGACACATTAACATCTGTTATTCTATAGTACTCATCAAATATGAAGATCAGAGGAAGCCGGTCTGAAATAGACCTAACTATATATCAATATTTCCAGGATATTTGATTATTTCATCATTTAGGGAGGTTATCCCTAAAGATGTCAATACCACATCATTTATAATGCTATTATATTCTTTAAATGGGTTTGATATTTTTGTCAAGATGGAAGTCAATGAAATGACCTACATCAAAAAGACGAGAACTAGGTATCGTCTGATACACTAACATGTACATTATTATTATTATATATATAGATATATAGATAGATAGATAGATAGAGAGAGAGAGAGAGAGAGCGAGAGAGAGAGAGTGGGGAGAGAGAGAGAGAGGGAGAGAGAGAGAGAGAGAGAGAGAGAGAGAGAGAGAGAGAGAGAGAGAGAGAGAGAGAGTTTCACAGACATACACGTTCTACCATAACTCAAAGTGATTTAAAACGGCAGAAGTTCTGTAGAAGTCGCGTGTCCAGACGTCGGCTTCTGCCATAAACCCGGACTCGTCCCTGGATCTGGATAAACAACGTCGCTAAGTAGTGAAAGGACGGCCACATAAACCATTAGTAGTGATAAGTAATGGGTCGGTACAAGTAGAACACCAAAAGATTCGTCTACAGAGAACACCTCAACCCTATCCATACTAACACAAAGGTCACAGCGATCCAGATCTCACTCTTCACGTCGTTAACGCCGGCCTTATCACTTTCTCGGGATTATTTCGCTAGCGCACGAAAAATAAACACCGGATCGAGATCCGCGGATGAACACAAACACACGTGACCAACTTTATGTCTTCAGCGTCGGAGGTAAAATTACGAGGTGTCGACGGAGAGAAGGGAGTCTCCGGAACGGTGGGATATAGCGCGGGTATTCGGAATTCGGGGATGACGAGAGGATGTCCCGAACACCGGGATGGATCTAGCCGGGATGGGATCGATTTCGGCTTCGGGTTTTATTGATGGAAAGTTGATGCAGAATGTTTCAGATCGGGGCTGTAGTTTATTGCTGTTGGATATCCAGTGGCACGGGCTCGCGCGCACACACGCGTGAACACTCATACGCACACGCGCACACACACACGTGCGCGCACTGACAAACACACACACACACATATATATATATATATATATATATATATATATATAAATCAGACGCCAGTCGGCCAATTATTTTCATAATATAATCGTGGTCGGCCGCGAATTTTTTCCTATAGATTTGCCAATTTCAAATAACATTTATGACGAGAGACGATGCGCGAAACGTAATATATATTCCCCATGAAACACGATGACAAATACATAATCATAACACGGGGAGGGGGGAGGGGATAGAATAACATCGATGTTACACCACAATATCCAATACTTGGCCTATGATGACCAGAAAATAATATACACTCTATTATATTATTGATCCTAAAAGGCGCCTGGTAATGGTTGATGGAGCGGCAATTCGAAGATTCCTATTTCAATTTATGGTTTTGTTGATAATTAGAAGTGTCTGGCTCCTTCATTCATCAATTATCAAAGTGGGACACTGATACGATCAGGCTGTGCTGTGTGTGTGTGTGCGTGAGTGCGTGCGCTGGCGCGAGCGTGTGCTTTATATAAGGATATTAACGGGTTGCTACTGTTATCATATCGTACCGTATAAGTTAGCCGTATATACGAGGATGGGTCTTGAGAGTTTGGGGAGTTTGCATGCACTAGCTCGGAGAATAGACCCATTGCATGATGACGTCAAAAACCAAATCAAACCAGGCGCGATTTGCATTGTGGGATTTATAGGGCAGGGGCGCTGGGCGATAATACCGTGATAATCACGCCATTTTAACCTTATAGGTAAATGTTCCGGATCTGTTATAATCATGCCAAAAACTAACTCCTGCGTATCGTATTGTCATGTCACTAGTAAGCGATATAAACATTTAAGTTGGCATGTGTTGGCCGTGGCATGAAATGCTGAGAAAGCGTTGGGTTGACTAAACAGTGAAAGGCGCAAATAAAGTGTAATTTACCATAAATAATAAATTAAATTAACCAAATATAATTTTAGTGTGGTTTACTATAAACACCACATTTTAACAGTCTTTGTTACGTGCAGTGAATATTATTGTACTGTGGTGTACAATGTTGAATACCACACTTTACTATCATTTATAAAGTAGCAATGAAGGACTATTAGCATATAGTTATAATCTGATTTTCAGTTTTGGAATACAATTTTTCAATAATGCCGGCTTTTTCGGTGTCGAAGCATAGTTAAACGTTACACATACGGAAGTTAATTTTTGGCATGACTATAACAGATCCGGAACATTGACGTTTAAGGTTAAAATGGCGGGATTATCACGGTATTATCGCACTCGGACCCCCTATAAATCCCGCAAAGCACTGAATCCAGAGTAGCAACTTTTCTTGCTGAGACATGTGTAATGTCTCACCAGTCCCTGAGATAGAAATAGAGAGAATGTGTGTGTGTGTGTGTGTGTGTGTGTGTGTGATAGCGAGAAGAGATAGTCAGGCAGATAGATAGATAGATAGTGTGTGTGTGTGTGTGTGTGTGTAAATGTTTCAGTTCATCATCTTTAATCCGCTCATTAAATTAGTGGCTCGTCTCCCACGTGACACCTGTCACTCTCCTCCACTGTTCGTCAATCACGTGTTCGTCGCCGGTCTACGGCCGGTAATATCACCCACGGTATCGCTGACCGATCCGTTCTGCTCCGGTATCGGCGTCGTTTTGTCGTTTCCGGCTTTGATGTCCGATGCGTCGTGCGGCGATATGTCGTGTTAATACCTGGTGACGTGCGGGGGGTCAAATAACCCTTCCTCCGACCCAGAGGCACCCCCTCGAGGGTCGGGAACCCTCCCCCATACATACAGACCAACCCCCCTCAGCGGTCACTATCTGTTACTATCTCTTTGATGTTGTATCAGGTGACAGTTATACATGACATCCAATAGTGGTTTGTATATTAGGTACTGTTACTATATACCGTACACACGACGTCAATGTACACTTGCCAGAATGGTACACAAACCACACATCTCCGTACACCCGACGGACAGAGTATATATATAAATCAGATGTCCCGCTATTATTTTGTACACCAAATTGTTGTCATACGTCACAATAACTGTATATCTCATCATCTTAGAACTACACGTACACGACGTGATCCAGTACAGTACTCGCTCTCGAACACTATCATCCTTCATCTATAATATAATAAGGGGCGCCTCCGTGGTCTAGCGGTAGCGTGCTGGACCACAGATCACTACCACCCGTGTTCGAATCCCGGCTTGGTCATATCTGAAGGTGTTTCGTCTTTCACTTCGCTTCATTACCTTTGGAGGTCGCTCGGCCCATTTAGCCTACCAGGTGCACAAAAGTGGCCGTAAAACATCAATCGTCATCATCATCCTAAGATTGGTACGTTTGACGAGTACGCGTGCGCGCTCGTCTACCCATCCCTAAACCGTTCCCGTCACAATCGGTTGTGTCGACTACGCTGGGAGCGGATCGCTTGATTTGTGCTAATCGTTGCCGGTTCACATCGAGATCCGTGTTGGATGACCGGCGGATCTTTACCATTAATTAATGTTTGACCAGAGAGTGTCCTCGTCTCCTCTCATTGTAGTGTAGATCATCTGACGGTGGCAAGTATTGGCGCTCGTTTACAGTAAAACATCAATTATCATCATCATTATCTATCATATAATACGTACATCTGTTTTGACAGTTTCCGAGTCGCCTCTTCAGTTCGGAGAATTTCATTTAATCTCCGCTAAGAGAGCGCGCAAGAGAAATATCTTGCTACCAGCCAAATAAGTAACGTGCAAACTCACGAAAGGTCTGTTCCACGGGCTGACTATATGTATGTTAAAAGTCCCTAACCCTAACTCTAACCCTCTAATCCGAGCATGCGCAGTTGACTAATATCCTGATTTGGACGGTAGCAGGATTATTCCCATGATCTCTCGCCTACCGATCGCCATCTTTGTCCTCATTCTTAAGTATCCATATCCAGTCCATTATCGTACGCTGATCGTGTTAACTTTTGCCGTGAAATATTTTTGCCACGACGACGAGGATATGTAAGAAGGGTGTTTCATCTTTCACTTCGCCTCATTACCTTCGGAGGCCACACGGCCCGTTTAACCTATACTTTATAACACAAAAGTGACCGTAAAACACCAACTTTTATATTTTTTACATCAAAGAAACTTCATCTATAAACATGCCTGTCCGAAGTACCGGTTCTGTTTGTTTGTTTGTTTGTTTGTTTGTTTGTTTGTTCGGGGAGAATCCCCAGGCTGTCGCTTAATCAGCACAGCCTCTATGTTGGAGTGGTTGAGAAACCTCCTCCCCCACCACTCACAGGGCAGCAGTACAGAAAGATGGAGCCGAAATACCCTGAGGGTTCTAACCAGTACGCTAATATTTGTACATTCGAGTTCCCTGTACCCCCCACGGAACGCCGTACACGAACCATCCTTCCGCGCCATCTTCTATTGTACGCGTCCATTCGTTGTACACCGAATACATTGACCGTAACGAAATCGTGTACACCAGCTGTCTTTCTCCGTGAAATAACCTTGTACATAGGATACCAAGTTACGTCATCTGATATTATTGATAAGAGATTGGGGTACACACCACATGCTGACTCGTGAACAACTCGTACAGCTCCCCCTGCTCATTCCCCCCCCCCCCGAGATCCTGTTTAACGCGCAGACAATAGACAAGTCCACGTGGACATCCCCGGGGGAGGGGGTTCTCTTGCTATTCTCACGTGACCGTCAGGGATACAATAACCACACCTGGGTGATGAGCTAATGGACCAGTTGTCCTTTGTATAAAATGACGACACCGGTGATGCTGTTGCTGATGTTGATGATGTGATGTCGATTCATGTTGATGATGATGATAATGCTGATGTTGTTGTTGTTGCTGATGATAATGATGATGATCTTGTTTGACATGTCTAACCCGATCGATGGCTACACATGGTGACAACAGCTGATGTTCAAATGTTAATCATGTTAATTAACAGTTTGAGAGTATCACTTTATGATAATGATCTATCTGAAATAGGCTTTATAATGTGTTTTGTGTACCTGTGCGTGTGTGCGCATGCGTGCGCGCGTGCTTATATGCGTGTACATGATTGTGTGTGCGCGTGTTTACTTTCTTATATGTAAGTTGTAGAACAGGTTACATATAGATATATTTTTGTGCCACGCGTATATATTTCAGTAACTTGGCCGACCTCTAGCATGGTCAATCGCCTACAATGTGGTGAGCCGAGAAATTAATCCCGAATTGCTCTGAAAGATATTTGAAACTCAAACGGGAATTGAACCCGAGTGCCTCAACCAAAGGGGACATTCCTTACAGTAGGGCACCAGAGATAGCACGTGTACGTGAGCGCGGGCAAACGCGTGCATGTATGTCCGTGCGGGGGTGGCGTTTGGGACGACCTTATTTGTGCCCAACTACACGCATGCGTATTGATACACCATAATCCACCCCGACTTTCGTTCGCGATCCCATACATACAAGTTTATACGTATGTACACACATATACGTGTACACCATACACGATGTTAGGTATAGTTCTCACAGCTATATGTTAACTATGGACGTGATATCCGACGACATTAATAGCAAATATCGTTGTCACTGGGATCATCTTTGTGAAGGAAACAAAACTTATAATTACAACCAAAAAAAACCCGGCCCTACACTCGGATCCTCCCCCAACCCAACCCCCCACCGAACTCCGCCCCGTTCCGATCCGCCCCACCTCTAACGCAGAGCTAACCAATTAATTATTCTCGTCCGATTCAACCCCCCCCCCTCCGATTCTCCCCCCCCCCCCATACACATATCCGAAATAGAAAAGATAATAAATAAAAAACGAATTCTACAAAGTACCTCAGACGTAAATCTTTTTGGGAATGTCTATTGTTGTGATAAGAGTGTCGTGGAATGTTTATTTACCAATTTTAGCACAATAAAACAATGTTTGTATACTAGATGTATACACAGACCGCGGAGTTTGGTCTCGTCTGGCCAGCGCCTTGATCCGTTCTATATCAGATGACGACAATTAAAGTATACAGACCGATATTAATTTATTACTTAACCATCAACCAGACCGTCGATCGCGGACTCGTTATTTCGGGTGCCGTCGTTCCCCGTCTAAAACCAGGATGTCGTCTGGATCGCGGTTCGTCTCCGGACGTCGAACGCTCGCGGCAGCCCGCTGGACGTCGCTCGCTTTATCACGGCCGCGTCACTCCCGTTCAACCGACGTCGGCTGCAGACCCCAGACAGAGTCAACAAGACAATGTCAACTATCGTCTGCTGCCCGTACGTCTACTTAGGGCGGCTTAATTACACATTTCCTTTGGCCAGAAAGCGAGCTAAATACGCCGGCTGTATGATCGATGTCTCATTGACTGTGCTCCTGAACGATCCAGAACCGCTTCTCTGATAGTCGGTAGCGTAGGTTTCTGTGTATCATGGGGGTTGGGCGGTTGGAGACGGAAATAGAGGGGGGAGAGTTGGATTCGTGGTAAATATGTTCCATTTCCCCACCCATTGTTCTTGAAGGTTTATCGCTGAAAATTCATCTCCTCCCCCCAACTACTCACCCGTATAACCCCTGCTGACGATGTGTGTATGGTGTCTAAGAATCCACGTGACGCGGCTCTGCGTCGTCCGGATCAGCCCGTATCCGGGACACTCGGACTCCGACAAGTGAGGACCACTGGTGCAAGAACTGACGCGTGTGGTCGCCGACGGCGCCTCCTGGAGGACATCTCGAGCTACCTCCAGGACGGTTGATTGGTCTCCGGACGCCGAGCCGAGCCGTGTACCGAGAGCTAACGCCACCTGGCGCCAACGCCACATCCCCCTCACATATCCAGACATATAGAAGTCGTGGATAGGCCAGTGTTTACTCGCCATCACATCACTGTGGCCACTCCTCTGAGCCGCTCCAGACACACACGTCGACGTGAGGAGCGTGTCTAACACACTTCACGTCATCCGCCAAGTGCCATATAATAACCATTAGCCATTGTTAGCCACCGTTAGCCATTGTTAGCTGACGGCGACAATGGCTAGAGAGGCGACATCTACAATGGACAACCCGACCCGGTTGACATTTACAGCGATAATTAAATGTTCTCATAAAATGAGAAAATGTGTAGTCATTTTATACTTCGATTAAAAGATGAGAGAGGGAGGGGGTGGACTTACGTTATATAGATAGATAGATAGACGGATGGGTGGAGAAAAATAGAAATGTAGATAGCTATCTATAAACACATATATAGAATGAGAGAGAAAATGTTAGAATAATAGAGAGCTTTCTGGATAGACTGATAAATAGATAAAGGGAAGAGATGTTAAAATACAAACGGAATAGTTTTAAAGACGGCGTGGGGGTCAGTTAATACAATGAGAACTAAATACATAATGAGAAAAGAAGTGGGGATAGACTGACAGACAGACAGACAGATAAGCGAATAGACAGAGAGATCAAGATCGAGGCAGACGATCGCCGTAAACTAACTCATTATATATTCATAATAGAGTCATACCGTGGTCGCCATCTTGTTTACACACGGCCCGTCTCTAATGTCATCTGCGGGTCTCCGTTATTGTTCCTCTAATTCTCAAGCCATGACACACAGGCGCACACACACGCACTCTCACACACGCACACACACACTGATACAGAACAGCTGAGAAGTGATCATCCCATGTTAATAATAGAAAGACTACCCGATAGCTCTATAGCCATGCTGGGGATAAGAGAATCAGATATTATCAGACAATCCGCCCGCTCACAGGCAGACGACAAAGGATGATCTAAGCTCATCAGTAAAGTTCATCACTGCGGCCACGTGTAGGATGGTGTTTTTTTCTCGGCTGTCGATATTTTTATGGTCATTTTCATGGTTGATGTGTCGATGCTTTTATGAATTTATGAAATCTGCATCACACAGCACACACGTGGGCATTCGTCCCATTCGTGTAGGTGGTGTGTGAGGTGAACCGCAACAATCAATGATTCTATATATATATATATATATATATATATCCAATCGACTTTTTCACGTTTATCTACAGGACAAACTGGTCACGGTTAATGTGTAAGTGTTATCACTAAATGCTGTACAGATAAGAATCTAAGGGATTCTGCTTACGGATTTAGTGACGCGGGTGACATGTTTCGATGTATGCACCTAGGACTGGGTTATACACGTGTCACTGGTATGACATTATTATGATGGGAATGAATGACGAAAAGAAAATCCATAATTCTATAACGGGATTTAAACGGATGTACGTCCCGCATCACTTGCGACCAACTGGCTGGGAACGAGTTGGGTTTGACCCCACCGTCTGGAGGTGTGCAGACCAGTTCCTATTTGAGTTAGAAAAATGAAATCTGTGCTCTTGTAAACCAAAAATTAGTTCTCAATGAATATTTAATAATTTTTTTTATTGCAATGAAAGAAGACACAATCTGCTGAGCGAGCAACAGAGCGTGCGCGCGTCCAGACACAACTGTGTGTGTGTGTGTCCGCGCGCGCACACGCGTGTGTGTCCAGACAGAGAATCAATAAATTAAAGAGTGCGACTGCAGTGTCACCTAGTGGATAGATACGGAATTATAGTTATGTTTCGCATTTATTTTATGTTTCAAACATGGGAATGTCGAGCAGTTCTATATTACCTGTATGATATTTATAAAATTTGTTTTAGGTGGTGTATTACTTCATTTCAGATTAGAAGAGTGCCAAAATTAAATCGAAACAATGATATAACACATGTTTCTAACTTTGCTTAACAAATG
Organism: Paralvinella palmiformis; assembly: GCA_025642065.1. Lineage (NCBI taxonomy): Eukaryota > Metazoa > Annelida > Polychaeta > Terebellida > Alvinellidae > Paralvinella > Paralvinella palmiformis. Next base: position 297,633 of record JAODUP010000408.1, on the reverse strand, counting down.
AAAACTTCCGGTTTATTCATCCCCCGCCAAAACTGTCAGTTTCAGGATATTATTGGTTTAGATCTATTGATTTGTAAGAATGATATAATATATTCTCCTTAAATACAAATTGTTTGTAACATTTATTTATTTTGGCAAAATCGTTTTATGTGTCTCACCTAGATTGACAATGTCGATGATAAGTACATGACCAATTTCTGTATGTACGTTACAGCACTTAGTCTTAGACTAGTTTAAGTTTAGTCTACTGTTGACACTCCAGACGGTGCGACTACAGTCTATTTACTGTCATTTAAGGTTCTAGAGACTAACTATACTATAGACTTAGATTAGGGTGTAGGCGGCTAATAGTCGACTAGTTGTCCAATAATATTAATAACACTATTAGTTACTAGTATAGTACTATAGACTATACTAACTCAGTAACTGGATCTACAATTGTTACATTTGTAGACAAAACTAGATCTAAAATTAAGAATAAGCCAGTTCAGAGTTCCGCCGCTGCAATGCATTGTGGGTAATGTCATAGGTCAATCGACATAAACAAACCACACATGCCTGTATAAGATATAGACTATACAGAAGTTCGAGTTAGTCATCTTATTTCTTGATTTATCTGAATAGTTTTAATTTTTGGTAACGTTTGCCTGCATGACTGATTTCAATAAGTTTCGGTTGTGGAAAAAGGATAGATTACAGGAGTATTTGCGGGAAAGAGGGCTGCTAACAACCAGTAACAAAAATGAACTAGTGCTGGCGTCATTCTTTTCTATTGAGCAAAAAAGTCCAGCACAAAGGATGCAAATACAGAACAGGCACAGCAGTACTGAAAATTATTGAGTACGGGATATAGGAACGGGATACATGTCACATACAGCTGTTTTACTTACAAATAGTATTTCCCTACAAGTTTATGTGTAAGAAATAATGCCTGGCGCACCCAGCGCCAGTGTTACTAGATCGCCTTTATAACCGGTTGGTGGCAGCCCTCTGATATGCAAATACTCCTGAATTATGTCTTTCTTCCACAAATAAAACTCATTTAAGATTACCAAAAATCAAAACTACTTACATAAATCAAGAAATAAGATGAGAAACTTCTACAGGCATGTGCGGTTTGTTTATGTCAATTGCACTCTGACCCGGAAGGTTTGGCGCATGTGTACTCGAAACTCTGAACTGGCTTATTAGATCTATCATCTAGTCATTCTAAAAGCAGTGAAGGAGACTAACACAGAAATGTGGTCATAGTAGCTGTTGATGAATGGTATTGTGGTCTATTAGAGTGCATCATGTAGCCCAGTATATCTGACTTCGGCACTTGTGGTTTCTGTTAAATAGTGCTGTGCTGAGTTAAGATTTTCAAAATTGATTAATCAAAGTTATAGATCTAAAACTAAATGATGTTGATTCTCAAGTGATCGAGCCTAATTATGTAATATTAGTGCTTATTAGATGTTTAGTTTTTTAAATTTCAAGTGTAAAAGTATATGGATAAAATTTAAAAGGAACTCGCATGCCTAATTTTAACACAAGAAAATTGATAATCTATGTGAAACACAACAAATGCATAAGATCAATGAAGCATATTTTATTGATATTAACAGTTGGTAGGGGATAATTTGAGCTTGCCAGCTTCATACAGATATCAACCACTGATATAATTTTAGCCAGATACATGTCCACAATCTAATAAATGCACATGTTAATTGTCAAAGTTAGTTGCCCAGTCCATTAGCACAGTGGCCAATTACAGCACAGTTTAAACTACTGTTAGGGTTACTTCACCCGTAGTCCATATCAGTCTTTACCAGTCCAGTTTGAGTGTCCTTAACAGAAACCAAAGCTCCTGCCGGCATAGCTCTCTGGGTCCACCTCATCATATCAAGGAATCGATTACTATAATAGTAGATCTATAAGTATTAAGTACTAAATCTTGATTAGTCTAGTACAAATATTACAATTGTTTGTAGTATTAGTAAGTGTGAAAATATAAATAGTGAGGACTTAACTGTCATAATCTTTTATTACTGGAATGATGAATAGGCACATCCAAATCTATTACAGTGCTAAGAAAAAACTTTGGAAACTCTGACATTATATCGTATGCTAATGTTGTTAACATAAGAAAAAATACAGAAACGCAGGACAAATGTACAAACGAAAATATTATAAACTGACTCGGTACCATTGGTTCCAGTGTCCCTTCAGTTTGGTACAGGTGGGTATGTGCTAGATGAGGATTGATGATTGTTGAATGATCTTCAGACATTTAGACCAATGTGTCCGACGTTTTTCCATAACATTGCCACTAAAGCTGAGCCATTTTACGTGACTTTTTCAAATCAGCACCACTGTTATTAAAACATGTATTTATGGTATCGCACATGTGCATTCAAAAACAAGTAACATCCAGTTCGTAAAGTGACGTTGTTTACATTTATAGGCTGACTGTTTTAAGCTAAGTTGGAACTTAAACCCCAAGAAATGAATATTTCAGAGTACAAAGCCCTAAAATACAATCAGACTCAGGTTGTCACCTGGCAGAAGATGATGCTGTGATGGGTTCTCAAATCGCTTTCAAGACTTTATTAATTGAATTAATAGTTTCCGGTAAAATGGAACTGGTCTTTATTCGCATAATCATATTTCATTTAAACTTGTATGTGTTAACTTTTATTACAGTATTTTATTTGTGGTGAAGTTGCATAAAAAGGGAAAATATTGCTAGCTCTGGCCATCTAATAAAACCACATCTTTGTCATAAAGATAAAAATATTTGCATAATTTATTTAAATGTAAGAAGTGTTTGTTAAAAAGTTTAATTATGATTGGTATAATTTATTTATTTAGCCATAGCATTAATAATAAGAAAACAACTTGATTGTTTAATAGTAAACCATTTGTTTTCTAAAATTGTAATATTTTACTTCTCACTCTCAGCATTTTAATTAAAATATTGCTTCTTATGACCTCATTTTAAGTGACTTCATAAACCATTTTCTAATTTTAAATGAATTAATATCAGAGACCAATACAAATATTTTGAAAATTCAAATGACACATTAACCTATATATTTTACATCAATCAATAATGTTACCTTGACAGCGACATTTGAAATTACAATTATCAGTAACTAGTGCAATTAATATGAGAGTAGCCCTAATTTTGGCCACACCATTAAATCAGACATTGTTAACTGAATGTGTAAATATATTTGATAGAAACCTTTCTTCTTACATATTTATGTCAGTGAGCACAGTCAGTCAATCAAGATCTGATCACAATTTGTCTTACAAAATATATCTGTGGTTTGGCCAGGTGTCTGCCTATTCCAATCAATGACTTCGTTTACATTGTGATATCATTTCTAGTTCACAAAACTATAGCAGAGCCTTGAGTACGTTGTTTTTATGCGAAAGTAATCAGAAGTGTATTTTGGTTTTAACGAGTGGCCAAGCATTAATGAAAATATCGCATAATCAACAGTTTTTTAAAACCTGATTTAAAATTACATCCACAAATATGATATATTATCATGGTGAGAGTATTAATTTTTTACACTATATCTTTTAACCCCATAATTTTTACAGAATATTTGAGAAGTGTATTATGGTGTTGGCTTTTAAGAAGAGACTAATCATTGTTGTTTTTTCGCTTAAGTGTCCTTTGGTTATATCCTGACTTGTTAACAACTTAAATGGATTGCTTATCGTTGGTATTATTGTGATGTTAATGTACATAGTGACATTTTACATAACTGCTTTTTAAAAATAGGCACTGACTGAAAACTGTTTTGGTGTCTATTTATGTTGTGCATACATTGGTTTAACACAACAACATATATTCCCCAAACACTGATATCTAAACAAGATGGACAGTTTATAATCAAGAGAATGGTTTACTTTGTCTTATTCCTGTTGATATTACGTGTGTGCAGTGTTTGTTTTAAATTTGTGACAGTTGAAGAAATCTTAAGTTTCCAAAAACTGTCTGGGTCACTCTACTAAACTTAATTAGTTTCTGTAATATCTCTTTGCAATTTCACTCATAATTGATTGTGTTTTGTTGTGATTTTTGTATTTGTATCCATCAGTATTATGCTGATTGATATATATATATATATATATATATATATATATATATTTAGTGTGAGCTGGCATCTCGATATTGTAAGGCAGTGATTTTTTAAATGGTATAGATTGTAATTATTATACAAATGATGGTTATTGCTACTCATAAAATATTTGGTTCTCAATTCTCATTCTCTGAAATCATTATGCTGTAAATCTTAACTGCATGAATTAATTAATGTTGTCAACATGTTTTAGCTCCAGTAAAAATGACGAGCACTGAAAGCCATTCATACACAATTAATGGCATTAATGTCCTGTTTCCATGTAAAGCCTATCCCAGCCAGCTGTCCATGATGGATAAGGTAAGAAATATACAGTTATATATTATATTTAGTCACAGTACTATTTGATTCTAAAAGCTATTCAAGATTGTCGTTTCATTTGAAGTAAATCTTCTATCTGAAATATTCTATGGTACTCTTAGTTGATTAATATTAAATTTGCTATTAATAATATCAGTATTATATTTAGTTTATCCATTAAGTAGTATATGGTTACAAGCCCATTCACTGGGTATGGGGAACTAGGCTGCTGCCCTGGGATCCATGCTTGTGGAGGTCCAGCTTTGTTAATATAATTATGAGTGGATGAGAGTTTCTGGTGCTCTTCACTGGCTCAGTTGCCTTGGGCTGGACACCCTGACTCCATAAAATGAAATTGATACAATCTATCTGTGTGTGTGTGTGAAAAGTTAGAATTTAACCAATTTTAAATGAGTCAGTAATTAATATTTATTGTATTTTTTCAGATCATCAAAGGTATTGATCGTCGTCAGAACTGCCTTCTGGAGAGTCCTACGGGCAGTGGCAAAAGCTTGGCCTTGCTATGTTCAGCACTTGCATGGCAAACTAACGAGAGAGGTTAATACAATATGCAATGGTTCTTCCTTTAAGGCGCCGGACTGTTCATAAACGTTTTCTGATGCACTCCAATTTGTGACATAATCATTTATAAGATGATTTTATTTATCAGTTTTTTTATATTTTCAACATCTCTTTTCTGTATCATTGCAGAGAGGTTAAGAAAAGAAGAAAAGAACCAAAAAGGTACTAGTTTAGAACAAATTATACATGAAATAACATTACATTTTGACCGGTGTTTATCTCGGGCCTTTAGCCAGAAAGGAGGCTGGTTGTATGAATTGACAGACTAAAGATACACTTGGATGAGTGAAAAATCTGTATTCGTTTGAAGACATCTTTACCTGTACCAATACCATATATATATATATATATATATATATATGCAGTAGGCCTCTGTTATACTGCGGTTTTGTTTTTCACACAAACACAGCGGTAAGATTTATGTTTAAGTCGACAAATCATTAAACAATTACTGAGAACATTTATGAAATAAACAGTTGTATGGAATCTTCAAGGCTGGTGCAAAACGAGGTGAATACATAGACTCCCTGTTATTGCACACACCCCCAACCATTCTCTGTCTTGCTTTGCAGTCCAGCTATAATGTGGTCAATAGTTTGCGGACCCCAACGAACGCTTTATAGCGCGGGTCTACTGTATGTATTTATATATATATATATATAATTTCTATATTATTGCCCCAATTCATCTCAATTCTACAAACAAATGTCAGCTCTCTAGATCCCATCAGGTGCTATCTATGACAGTTAGTTAAAAGAAACATTTCAGGACTAGACTTGATGGCTTCCAGATGAGATCTCCAGCAGACATTTTGATTCCCATATCCATAAATTGAATTTCAGCAGTTTCTTTTCCGGCTGAGAGCCTGATCATCTGTAACATTGCTTACGTTTAATATAGAAGGTGATATGCTTTGATATGGATCATGTGTTTTTCTGTTTAGATTCTTCTTGTCCATGTATGTCAAAGTCAGACATTGCCGAGACGACAGATGATCAGTCCGGATACCTCATTTCCACACATCAGCCTCTTCCTTTAGCTTTGCTGCAGACCACCATCTCCAGAATGGAGTCATATAGTTGTATGCCAGGTAACTGGATTTATCAAGTCCCTAAATAGGCCTGTTTTTTCCATTCTGATTCAGTATTTTTTATTGCTTTTTGATGGTTGTAATACCTAGTTTATTTTATATCAGCGATGATCGAGGATGATGACCTTAAAGGAGTACAGATGGTACAGGTGGGTTATTGGTTGAAAGTTTGAAACCTTTTTCATTCTTGACAAATAATAATCATTAAGTGGCAAATTCTTGTTGACAGGACAATTTAAAACGATGCTTTAATTGTCTGTGATCTGCCAATGTTTGCGTAGCTTATATTGGAAACATATCGTAAACCTGTAAGTGACACATTCAGTGTGGATTCATTCCTAGATGCCTGTTAATGGAGAGTGCATTTCACGGCAGTTGGACATAGGAACTCCAATGAAATCCACACCACCCGATGACGCTTGCTGTTGTCAGTGTGACGAGCAGACCACATCTACTAATGGCAAGAGAAGGTAAGCATGTACGATACAGGTTTATTATTGATGGATACCTAAATTACAGTCAGGTTATACAATGATTCTAGGGATGATGTTAATGATCTGACTATAAAGAGAGCTGCCCAGTACTTTATCAGTTGTCTCATGTCATCACTGGCATATGATGTTGTTGGATATTTGAACTCGACCAGAAATGAGTACATTGTGGTTGACTGAGTGGGGTTAATTTCTTTTGATGGCTAAGATGACGGTTGGAGATAATCATTGAGGCTGTTTAGAGGAGGGGTCAGATGCGAGTGAGTGACTCCATTGAGTGTGTGTGTGTGTGTGTGTGTGTGTATATATATATATATATATATATATATATATATACATATGGTATAAGAACGTATGGCCAGGACAACAAAGCTGAAAGGTTAGTCCTCAGAGCAACGATGCTCTTTACATTCGGGTTCTTATACCAAGTGACGAACTTATATATTTTCATAAATAAAGTTCTTAGACAACTCAATCTGAGGCAGTAGGTTTTATATCCCTTGTTTTAGTTTTAATATTCAACGATTGCACGATTTATTAAACCGTTCCATCTTATGATAAAGTTGTCGTTTGTGACCAATATGACGAAGTTAGACGAACAATCCGGAATGAGGCTGGACAGCTGGTTTTCGGGAAATTTCCCTTATTTAGTAGATATCACGTGACACAACACGGTGTCTCCTGTAAATGGATATTTGTTATGATATTATTGTCAGCAAATGAATTTTAACAAAGACCACACCAGCTGGTGACAGCTGTTTTATATTATCTGCTCAGTTGAATATACGATCTGGTAGATTATCAAGGCTCTCCTATTGTTCATCCACAGCTGATTACGAAACAATTGTCTCCTATTGTATTGCATTATAAAAGAGTAAGACGTTCTTTGTCCAAATTTTAATATATCACAAGCAGCGGAGAAGCGTTTCTCTGACGGCGGGGTGGCGTAGCTGCCTCAACAAGTACAGGTTGACGTGTTATTATTTAGACAAAGCTGCTGGTGTAATAATTGTTTCACCTTGACTGTCTATAGTTAACGGAGTTTGGATGAACAGGCTGACAATTAGATCGTTGAATAAACACATCCACATAATTCTGGATCTATTTATATCTCTAGCTCCAGGCAGCAGGATAATATATATATATATATATATATATATATATATATATACCTGTTTGTATGTTAACTGATCGAGTGATTAATGGTTTTGTTTTGGCGCTGGTTGCTGGTCACATACTTGGTTCATGGTTACTACCTGGGGAAATGAGAGGTTTCAGGATCAAACCTTCCAACAGACATAGAGTAACAGTAGGTGAATTGTACTTGAAAAACCCAACCAGACGGCTGCTCAGTGGTCCTGTGATAGCATTGTTTACCATCTATGATAATCTTAGTCACTCCAGTAAAATACTAGTAAAATAAATTATTTTTAAAACCCTTCATTTGTGGCCTACATTTGTTCAGAAAGTGACCTGCTTAGTATTGACATCTAGGCTACATCCCCCAGGTCTGTTGTGTGTTTGTGTGTAAACGGCACCCGCCACACCACGTGTAAGTTGTGGTTACGATGTGGAGGTTATTGAGATATCAAAACATAATAAGAGTTACTCAGTTCGGGTTGAGATGGTGGTCAGGTTGCGGTCCGTCGCGGTTCAGCGGATCCCGATATTCTGGGGCTATGGGGCTCCCTGTAACAAAAGGCACACACTTGGTGACTGTTCTTCCATTCTCCGGCCAAGCCATTAAGCGTTGGCTGGCATCGTACGCCGAATCAGATGGTTGCATCAGATAGCGCGAACTCTCTAAACTATCTCACCTCGATCAAAGACGAAACATTTCACGATCCTTGATATGCGGCGGCAGTTATCTGGAAACAACAACGGAGACAAAATATGAATTGGATTTTGACATTCGGGAACAATTATCAAGCGAAATTAGTCGCATATCTACTGTTGTTTCTTGACAAAATCTGATGCTGGTACTCTTGATTGCATGCGTGTGTGTGTGGGGGGGGGGCGTGTGTGTGTATGCATTGAAATAGTCGATTTAGCGCTCTAATCACTGTGCCATCGGAGTACCCATGCATGTTAAAATGCCAGTAACTAGGACGATATATTTATTTTATTTTGCAAGCAAATATGGCTTAATATTGTATAATATTTTATGACAAATTACAATATTTAAATATGAACTATTTTATAAAACAACTGATGATATATTTAATATAAATATGATTGAATGCAATTATTTAAACAGCATTGAACTGCATAAGAACACAACATTCCTTACATAACAAAGAAAACGGTGTGTGTGTGTTGACACCTATCCTATTAAGTTAGATAACAGCCAGCATACCGCGTGCCTTCTATAAACTACATTTTAGTTAACGGTTTTAATGATTATTATTATATATATATAATAATAATAGCCTATATATACATATATTGATTGATTGATTCTACAAACGTCGGCTCTGATAATATATTGGTATGTTGATTAGTTAAAACATCCCTCGCTGACTGACAGAAGAAGGACGCTTCGGGAATCGTCATCAATGTTATCTTTCTAATAGTCGGTGGGGGGGGGGTGTGAGTGGAGGGGGCTCAGTCTCCGTATCAACGACAAGTGTTCTTGGTGTAACTTCAGCAGGTGAGCATTTTTGGTGTGTTTTTATTGGGTCTGGGGGGTGGGGGGGGCCGGTTATGCGCGTTCTTTTCCAGTTCGTTTCTCTCTAAACGACGTCCTCCGCACTATAAGAGATGCGCAGCACTCGGCGGAGCTGGCTCGTCGATGTCACACCGTAGATAATTGCTGCCAAAGATGACGGCTAGATATCGGGTAATCATCATCAAGTTTTGGTGCCCTCGTCAAATGGCCGCATTATTCAACGTGCAAATTTCAGTGTGTTGAAGGTGTCGCCAAGACAAACGGTCCCGTGTGCGTGGAATGTTCATAGATCACGGTATCGGCCGGCTATCAAGTACACCGGCGGCTAATTAATTCATTCACCAATTGACATCTTCCTGTCTTACGAGTCGTCCCGTCGATCTACCGGGGTCTCAGATTGCTGGTCCGGTTGGTGATACTGTTGTTAAGGTTTTAGGTCACCCGGTACGCTCCACGCCTCGCCCATATCGGGTGTAATGCAGTGAAATTTTTTTTGGGGGGGATCAGTTTTTCCGTTTCTGTGGACGGATGGCGTTTTTGGCTCCAGTGCCCGTTGTCTATTGAAGGCGGGTGTTATTCGATAAATCGTTTTGTCCGCTTTAATTTAATACATCCATCCGCGCCAGCAGTTTAAAATTCGGCGGCTGTCTCTTCCTGCAGATCACAGATCATTACCACCCGTGTTCGAATCTCGGGGTGGCCATATCTGAAAGGTGTTTCATCTTTAACTTCGCTTCATTACCATTGGAGGTCGCTCGGCCCATTTAGCCTAACATGGGCTCAAAAGTGGCCATAAAACATCAATCATCATCATTTTCCTGCTTAAGGTAAAGAGTGACTAATTATGGCGATGTTGGATGACCGTTCTATGCTGCGGTCGTCTTTTTCGACCTTACTCACTCACTCACTCACTCACCCACTCACTCACTCATTTGTTCAGCTTTATCAGATTTTCACATTTTTTGGTTGTGTAATTTTGTAATTTGGGCGACTTAATAAGACTTTACTGTTCAAGATATTATAACCTTCCTCAATCTGGAAAATCTATTTGACAGATAAATCTTCATTCGCTTATTACCAACAGTATATTCATCAGGGTGTTGATGACAGCGTGCTCAATGAGTTGATGCTCTGGCCGTAAATGTGTATGAATACGTAGAGGATTGACTAAAGGTGATGATGGTGATGGTGTTGGTGATGATGGTGATGATGATGGTGATGAATTTGTCAGTGCAAAAAGCATTTTTTTCGATTTGCAATAGAAAAAAAAACAGCTTTAAAAATCTATCGTAACTATAAACACTGACTGTCATTCCTTGCCACACTTGACTTTTCTGATCCAGGATTTAAGGAGGTAGACTGTCAAATATCAAATGGTGGTTGATATTATTACTATATAGGGAGAGCTGTTAAAAGGCTTCACTCAGCTGACGCTCGTGCGTAATATATATATATATATATATATATATATATAGTGTGTGTGTGTGTGTGTGTGTGCGTTTGTCTATTATGTGGGCATGCACGCGCACACACATACACACACAGAGGGGGGGGATTTTCACAAAGTAAACAGATTTATTGTTATGATGCAAGATATTGGTGCCAATCGTGTCTCGTCGTTCTGTCGCATTTAATACTTGTGAGACCGATCATCACGATGGTGATGATTATTATTCTTATCATCATCATCATCAGTATTATTATATTTGACATGTGACGTCTTCATCGTGTGTCCTATTCGTCCACCGTATTCCCTACTCTATGTGTCCTCATGCTGGCACAGCGAGCCTGTGAAGTGTCCAGATGTTACCTCGATGTTTACTCTGGTAATTAACGGCGACACTCTAACAAAGGTAATTGGGTGTCAGAGAAAGACCGTGTCCGGATCATTTGGACAGTGGGTAATGACAATCACTTATCTAGAGTTCTGGCTTCAGGTGAATTGATCCGGAGTTATCTGGATAAGTACGGTCGGCCATCTTTGGTCCTTAGCATCTCATGCTGAGATGTTACTGAATGGATTCTGATCATAAAGTAATACGTTCGGTGGTCGATACCTTTTTTTCTCGGATGATTCAGGTAACGGATGGTATTTATTGCCACGATTGATCGCTGTATTGTTTATATCTTGTCAGTTTTATATAAATTGTTTTTGCAGGCAGAAACATCGTTTTAATTTGGGGCATTAACGCGAACCATCGAGTTAACCGTCGTTTGTCTGATTAATTATACAGCAGAATATGCGCGCATGCTCAGTACGTGTAGGCTCATTGAGAGTGGTAATGTTACGGCGCGCGCGCACACACACACACACAGACTATCAAAACTGTACTAAAGACTACACAAACAAGCGCGCGGGCGCATACGCAAACACATCCATGTTGATGACGATAGTACACAACTCTGTCCAGCGGAAATTGCCGAGCGACAGCGAACAGAACCAAATAAGGATGCCTTATATGGCATCCGATTGCTGCTAGGTGCTTAATGATTAACAGTAAACATTGAATGGTTGGAAGTAGTCTTATCTAAGGAATATATATATATATATATATATATATATATATATATAGGAGTAGGATGAAATTATCAAGAGGATCGCTTTAATATATCCTTTTTATGGTCACATCCGTACCTTCCAGATCCAGAAGCATGACCCGTCTCCGGATCTTCTGGAATGTAAAATCCGTCAGTTTCACATTTTTGTGTTTCTCTTATTTTAGTAAGACAATAGTCCGTATTATATTTGCACACACAATTATTTTTATTACTTATATTTACTAACATATTATTATTGGGCCTCTTTATTTGTAACCATAATCCAGATTGTGTTTCTGTTTAGGTAAATTTATATTTCTATCTTTATATTTGTAATATATATGCAGTATATATATATATATATATATATATATATATACACACAGTGGTGTTTATATCATTATTGTGTTTAGTACCTTTTTTTCTAACAAACACACATTTTTGTGTTTAGTAAAACTATAAACAAAACGACAAGGTTGGCTTCAGGAGAGGACAATAAACACGTGACCATTATTGTCATAATTACCATATTTATGTTTTGATTGACGTGATGTTTGTATTATTATTATTATTATCATATCTAGTTTATAGGTCGTCTTATTTTTTTTTTGGGGGGGGGGGTGCCCCCATTAGCGCATTGGTTAGAGCACTGCAGACCTCCAGGTTTGAAGCCCAGTGATATCTGTGTTTGTGAGATGTTTTCGTAGGGAGTGAGCTCTGGTAACCAGGGACGAGAGTAAACTCACTCACTCACTCACTCACCCCTGTTTGTTTAGAGCTTACAGTTGGCTCGTCGTATCCATCTGTATATCGATGTATCAACCGAAAGAAATCAACTCTAAATGACCTTCTCTGTCCGTCTCTCGATCAACAGCACATTATATACCGTGATTGGTCTCGTCCAACATATCCTGGATCCTGTTTGTTCGAGCCCTACACTTGACCCTCGTCCAACATATCCTGGATCCTGTTTGTTCGAGCCCTACACTTGACCCTCGTCCAACATATCCTGGATCCTGTTTGTTCGAGCCCTACACTTGACCCTCGTCCAACATATCCTGGATCCTGTTTGTTCGAGCCCTACACTTGACCCTCGTCCAACATATCCTGGATCCTGTTTGTTCGAGCCCTACACTTGACCCTCGTCCAACATATCCTGGATCCTGTTTGTTCGAGCCCTACACTTGACCCTCGTCCAACATATCCTGGATCCTGTTTGTTCGAGCCCTACACTTGACCCTGTGTGTTTTTACTGAGAGTCCACACGTACATGTGTGGGTGGGTGAATGGGTATAGGGTGTGTGTGGGCGGATGGGTGGTTGAACGCACGCTATAAGTAGACAAATGGAAATTCCTGAATTTGTGACTCGGACACATTTACGTTGAAACGTAAGACTTAGACTCCTAATAAATGACATCAGTCATACATCCAATGTTTATCTAAAGTAAGGCACAGATGAGGACAAAGTGTTACACGTAATAACATCGTATTTTATTACTAATAAATAATATTAACGTGCTATTACCACCATCATCCCCACCACCATCATCAGCATCATAATTGTTATCGTCTGTAGTCATAACAAACAGAACTACACGGCCATCTAAGGACACAAAGGTCACAACTCCGACTAAATCACGTAGGAAAAGTTTCTTATCCGAAGGAATGAGATGCCATTAATTTGTTTTAATCCATTTTAGGCCAGAATATCATAAAAACGGTAGCGTGTTGGATCACAGATCACTACTACCCGTGTTCGAATCTTGGCGTAGGCATAGCTGAAGGTTGTTTCATCTTTGACTTCGCTTCATTACCTTTGGAGGTCGCTCGGCCCATTTAGCCTACCAGGTGCACAAAAGTGGCCGTAAAACATCAATCATCATCATCATCCTAAGATTGGTACGTTTGACGAGTACGCGTGCGCGCTCGTCTACCCATCCCTAAACCGTTCCCGTCACAATCGGTTGTGTCGGCTACGCTGGGAGCGGATCGCTTGATTTGTGCTAATCGTTGCCGGTTCACATCGAGATCCGTCTTGGATGACCGGCGGATCTTTACCATTAATTAATGTTTGACCAGAGAGTGTCCTCGTCTCCTCTCATTGTAGTGTAGATCATCTGACGGTGGCAAGTATTGGCGCTCGTTTACAGTAAATCTGCTCCAGGAGATCAAATGCTTCTCAGCCATCATCCCGACGGTGCTGATGATGGCGGGTGATGGGGTGGTACTCTTAGTTTTGTCCACGTTTACACGGTCTAATGTGTGTTGGCTGTCTGTTGTCGACTGGCCATTACGCCAAGAGAGAGATCTCGGGAGAGAGGGGGCGGGTTTTCCGTATCCCCAGTAAGCGGTGTCCATAAGACCCCCCCTCCCGCGGGGGGGGACGCCGAGATGGGTGATGAAGAAGCGGTGAGCAGTGGGAGGCCATTGTCACTAGGCTCTCTGTCGCTCAACTCTCGGCTTAAGGCACGCAGAACGAATTGTTAACTCTCAATCTGTCTTCACAGTCGGGGCCAGTTGGAATTAGACGACATGCCATCCCGCGGTGAACGAGCCGAGTTAGCTGGGTCATCCCTCACACCACCCGCGCTCCCCCCATTATTCCAGGCTCTACCCTCGGAGCTTCTCCCCGTCTCCACCGGTAAGGGGCGAGTCCCGGGGATTAGGCGAACAGCCGGCCATATGTCGACCGTTGGAAATCTATTACTGGGCCGACTGAATGCCGACTGACATCGAGCTAATACCGGACCATCGAGCTGGGTGTGTGTGTCTCTCTCACCACCCATCGACCATCCCATACCCCGCCACCCACACCACCCACACGACGGCCAATGCCGTACTGGTGCAGTAATTCTCACCGGCTGTCGGACTACCTGGCTATCTGTTGGTGCTAGTACGCCAACGACTCGCTCGCTAATCCGGCGACAAATCCCCCGATCCAGACCCGACCAGGAGCTACGCCGGGGCCAGGCTGGGGCCAGTCCACCGGGAGCGCGTTATGGCCTGAGACCCATCGGGGCCGGGCCGGGCCCCGACGGGTCTCCCCTCTCTCGGTGGGCCGGGCTTACCCGGTACAGTTATTCATCTCTTCCCTCGCCGTGACAGCGCTAAGCCGGATGCCGGCCAAACTGGCGCACAAACTGCGCCAATTTGGCCAAATTCGTTATCCCGTTTGCGAAGAACAAAGCTCCGCTAGGGGGAGTCGTCGTCAGCGGCGGCGACGACGACGACCACGTCGTCCACGTCGGTAAATCACCTTCCGGCGGTGATTTATGGACGAGGGGAGGCCCACCGTCGGTCGTTGGTCCGCAGTCGTCGACGAGGTTTGCCCACACGTCGAGGTCGACCCACACGACGAGGTTAGCCCACACCATGGGGGCATATTGACAGCGGGATATGTATAACGATTGTTGGACGGCCGGGTGATGGTCGCTGGAATGGAGGTAATTCTCGGTGAGATGTCGTAAATCTGTCTAGTTACCGAAATGTTGGTGATGCTGATGGTCGCGGACCGTGGTGGTGGTGGGTGGTGGAAAGGGTGGCACGGGGACTGGACGGAGGTCGTCGAGTGGTGCTTCGGTTGTGGTGGTGGCCGTGAGGTGTTCGTGAGGTGATGTCTCCCCTATGAGTACACTCTGATAATAAGGTGACGTGTTTGGGATGGACGGGGGATAGTTTCTTGGTACCGTTGATCTCCTACTGAGCTGAGGTACTCATTATGGATGCTCCGAGGTACACATGGTCTCCTACTGAGCTGAGGTACTCGTTATGGATGCCCCGAGGTACACACGGTCTCCTATTGGGATGAGGTACTCGTTATGGATTCTCTGAGGTACACATGGTCTCCTACTGGGATGAAGTACTCGTTATGGATGCTCCGATGTACACATGAGCCGCCAAAACGATCAGTCCAGGGTGAGACACTGATGGCATGATAATATGTTTAGTTTGAGACATCGATAGATGCCGTGTATACACCGGGATAGTTATGAGGCGATGGACACCAGGTGAGGCTCATTCTATAGAGGCAGCCCTGGTTCGGATGTCCTGCGTAATGTGCTCCCGACTGAGACAGTCAGGGAAATGACGATGTTCTGGCGAAGCGGGGCTGTCCAGTCCATGGTAAGACACACGCACGAACTGATCGATCCACCGGAAGTGAGATGCTCACGGAATGAGAACACCACCAGTTGATGAGGCTCGCACTGCGCAAACGATGCACCTGAACCATGATACCTTCGTTTGCCACGGGAAACTCCCCCTCCTCCATAAGCCCGCCTCGCACAACTCACCTTTGACCTCTCTCCTGACCCATTCCTATAACTTGTTGCGGTCCACCATTACCAGCCACGTTAAGACGCCGCCCCAAGCCCTAACCGAACCCCCTCAGGCAAATCAACCACCCGCGACCGAGTCCTCCCGTTCCTCATCTTCGACGGGTTGTCCTGATTGATTTCTCGCTCGGCCAATGTCGGTGGCTCCGTAACGACTAAACTTTACTGATTATGACTTAACATTCGAACATTAGTGATATCTGCCTGACTACCAGCTGACTATTACTAATGACACCCCCTCTCCCTTTCTCCCTCAGCTCGCTCCCGACACACCTTCACTCTCTCCAGATCCGATAAGTCGTCCATAATTCATGGCGACGTGAAATTAAGTCGGGGCTCGGCCTGCTCACCGTAGGACTGTCCTGGCTCCCTCACCCCCGCGTATTTCCACACCTCCCCGCCGCTCCCTCCCCGCCGCTCCCTTCCCTGGCCGGCCTCAAATAATTAAGACATATTGAGTTTTCTGCCACCGACTGTGAAATTATGTATGAGTCGTTTGGCATTTCTTGGTAACCGTCCCCGGGGTGTGCCGTTGTTTGTTTGTTTGTGGACGGGGGGGGGGGGGGAGCGACAGAAAGTCAGTAACCGGAGATTTATTAACACAATTAAATGGACATCGGTGAACTTTGCTCCCGCTCCACACACCTGATGTATTATTAATGATAACAACAATTATAATAATAATATCTCTCACTCTTCTTGACACTACTTGTTTTCTCTGTTTACTTAGCTTCTCTCTCATTCTATCTTACCTCTCTCACACGCACCCCCCCCCCTCTATGTATTTATTTTTCTCCCTCTGTCTGTCTGTCTGTCTGTCCGTCCGTCCGTCGTTTGTCGTCTTGTCTGTCTGTCTGTCTGTCTGTCTGTCTGTCTGTCTGTCTGTCTGTCTTTTTACCTATCTGTCTGTCCGTCCGTCCGTCCGTCTCTGTCTGTCTTTTTACTTATCTGTCTCTGTCTGTCCGTCCGTCCGTCCGTCTCTGATATGCTGTCATATTTAAATGACATTGCCTTTTTATAATTCCGGATCTATTACCACAAACTGTTTCTATCTTTTGATGTGTTAACATTGTCTGTGTCAGTTGTTGTGTTTTTACGACTGTTGTTAATCGTGTAGCGTGTTACGTGTTTTAATATTGAAAACCGTCTTCTTTTGTGGTGTTTTCCTTTTTTTACCCAAGATTAAATTTTTGACATTGAAACACTTGTTTAAATATTGTTTTTGGCTGGGGGGGGGTCGGGAAAAAACATTCCACTGAAATTAACTGTATTCAAGTTTTCTTAAATTTTTACACACCATAGTCCATCAATTGCGATGTCACAGCTGGATGTTTAAAGTAATCTATTTTTTACTTCTACCTCTTGTATGAACGGGGCGTTCTGATGGCGTCGTTGTTAGAGCGTTGCAGTGCGAACCTCCGCGTTGTGGGTTCGAATCCAGCCAGTACCTGTATTTGTGAGATACGTTTCCCTAAGGAGACGTCGATCTGTCTGATCAACAGTAAAACGTTGTGTCACATAGGACGCCTCCGTGATCTAGTTGGTAGCGCGTTCGACCACAGATCACTTCCACCTGAGTTCGAATCTCGGCGTCGGCATATCCGAAGGGTATTTCATCTTCGACTTCGCTTCATTACCTTTAGGGGTGGTTCGGCTCATTTAGCCCACCGCGTTAACAAAAGTGGCCGTAAAACATCAATCAATCATCGTCTGGTAACATAATGATAGTTTTCTTGTTACTGTTATTACCGTAGTTTTGTCTGTTACCTTATTCAGAGTTCCTAAGATCTATTTCGGCACAAGAACCCACAAACAGATCTCACAGATAGCGAAGGAACTCGGCAAAACGGCGTACAGACATACGAGGTAAATATGGCGCTGGTTCTTATACGGCTATACAGAGCTAATAATGACGGTAACATTCGTTTATTACGTTTCAATGTTGAGATGAAGTGCTCCTTTATAGAAAGTAAGTGATCTTTGTAGGTAAGTGTCGTCAATCGATCAGGTGAGGAAAAGGTTTCTCTGTCGGGTGGATCTTTCTACATGTTACAGATGGTTGTAAGAGATGGTCTTAGAAGTACGGGCGCCCCCGTGGTCTAGTTGATAGCGCCTTTAACCACAGATCACTACCACCTGAATTCGAATCTCAGCGTGGGCATATCTGAAGGATATTTCATCTTTGACTTCGCTTCTTTACCTTTGAAGGTCACTGAATGTTAACCACCCCGTATCGTGTATATTTTATATCCCAGAATGACGATACTTGGAAGTAGAGAACATACTTGTATCAATCCAGAAGTATCAAGGCTACCGAACAAGAACGAAGAATGCAAGAATAAACTCGATGTACGTACGATTGCGTGCGCACGCGCGTGCGTGCGTGCGTGTAACTTATTCCAGAATTAAAATTATACGTTAGGGAATACAAAATATGTGTACCCATTTTCGTGGACGTTGTTGATCACGCTAACTTTAAAACATATTTAGTGCATGCATTAAAATTATTCTCTACAATAACATTTCTTGATCTCACTAATTACTGTAATTAATGATTTTCACATTAAATTATCAACAATATCTTGCAACAGCGTTTGTAAAATGATGGATAGACCCGACGGACGGACGGACCGACCGACCGACCGACCGACTTATTTATTTATTTATTGATAGTTAACGGGCAATGTGTGTTTTGTTTTATTTCAGTTTATGAAAATGTTATATAATGATTGCTTGCAAATCAAATGTTATTGTTTCCTGTGAAAAGTGACAAAAGGATCCTCATTATCTATTCTATATATTACTACCCTGTCAGGGCCCTGGCTGTAGATATTTTGATGGCGTCAGGAAGATCAGCCATCAAAAGATCAGTGACAAAGGGCTATCGTCTGCTTGGAATCTGGAAGAGTTTATTGGCGTCTGTAAAAAACAGAAGGTGAAGAGGGGTGTGTGTGTGTGTGTGTGTGCGTGTGCGTGTGTGTGTGTTCGTCCGTCCATCATTGTGTATGTATGTGTATAATTAACTGTATCCATGCATGTTACATGTGCCGTGACATTACCACATATGATTACTGTGACCATTTTCAGGCCTGTCCATACTTCGCAGCCAGACAGCTAAAAGATAATGCCGATATCATCTTCTGTCCATATAATTATCTCATCGATCCGCTGATCCGAAACAGCGTAAGCATTTCTGATATATATATATATATATATATATATATATATATATATATAAAATAACAAGTGCTGATCAATATTATATGGCAGCTATCAGTTGCATAAATATGACACTCGTATATAGGTAACACTGACATTTACAAATCACAAATCATGACTATAACACCTGGATGATTCATCAAGGAACTATATCCTCTCTGTGTATGTTTGTGAGTTGGTGCGTGTATGTGTGTGTGTCTTCGAGTGTTCGCCATTCTGCGATTGTATAAAATCTTTACACATCAGTCTATGATAACACCGCTATCACGTAGTGTGTCCTCCGTTGATGCCTCGTCCCGTAATCTATTGTTACGTTGTGTAAATGTTTTGATCCCGGTCTCCCGACAGATGGAGATCAGTTTAAAGGGACAGATCGTTATACTGGACGAGGCCCATAACATTGAGGACTCTAGTAGAGACGCCGCCAGCTTCTCCATCAGTCAGGACAAATTGAAGGACGCCATGACAGATATGGAAATATTTAGTTAGTTGTTTGTCGCTGAATATTAAATTGATATGTTTCTGATCTGATCTGATATTGATGATGTTGATGATGACGATCGTGATGATGATGATGATGGTGGTGGTGGTAATGATGATCATGATGATGATGTCAGAGTTATCATAGTTACAGTAAAATTGCTGTCAGATTTCTGTCCACATTTGTTTTTATTTGGGTTTAGGGGTCATTTTACATCAGTGTTCACATAAAAGTATTGTCCGCGTACAATTATTGTCCGCGTACAACTATTGTCCGCGTACAATTATTGTCCGCGTACAATTATTGTCCGCGTACAACTATTGTCCCCGTACAACTATTGTCCGCGTACAATTATTGTCTGATTACCTGTCAAAGGCATTTTCATATTTCTCTGAAGCTTCTAGAGACAGTTTCCAATCCCCTTCTTCACAAATATATATCACTTTTGACAGCGTCCATTGACAATTCAGACTAACACACGTTTCTGGATGACGGCTCACATTAATATTGTATTTTATCATATCAATTATTTAGACAAACTAAACTAAGTCTCACCTGGTGTGTGTATGTAAACATTTATAAAGTTGTTTGTTCTCTAGACGTGAAATGTGTTTTCTCTTTTTATTTGATTATTTTAGTTTTAAAGATATTTAAATTATTTTTTGTTTATAATATTGGAATTTCTGAAATATAACGACCTAATTTTGAAATGCATTTGTTTTAAATTGTATTTAGTTTTTGTTTAATACAAGTTCAGTGTTAAAATCAGCATCTCAGGCAAACAAACAAATCTCTGATTTGTATGTGTCTGTATCATATTTGATTATAATGTTCGTTTCAGTTAAGGATTCCGTGAAACCTGAGGAAAATAGAGAATTGTACAAAATGGTGAGTCAGTCAGTGAGTGAGTGATTGGGTGGTGGGTGAGTGTTTAGTAGGATGCATGGGAAAGGTGGATTTTGGTTTCGTGCATGAGTTGATGGATGTACTTGGACAACTTGGTGGATGGTAGAATAAGTAAGTGTGTGTGTGTGTATGTGTGTAAAATCATGACTGGTGAAAATATAAACTCCGGATAATTCAGCTGGGGTTCTTGATCCGGAGAAGCGATTTTTCACGCTGAGAAATGTCTAATTTCTCAGCGGTTGTTGCGCGATGTTTTGTTTATACGATCATCCGATATCACCTGCCTCAGTCTGTTTGCGATCATCGAATTATTGTTTACATAGCCTGTTGTTTTACGTGTGTAGTATTTTATTAATACAACACTATCTCTACCTTATAATGTTATGTGGCTATCATGTCTGGTTACAGCTGAACAGTTTCAATGAGTTTATCGTTAGCAATGTGGATGGTTTAAACGGTGACTTTGATCATGCCTCTCGTGTTTGGTCTGGTGTTGATATAGTGGCTACGCTAACGCATACAGGTGTGGGACCTAGCAGTTTTCATCATCTCCAGGTGAATAATTGCTGGCTGGTTTTATGGATGGACAGGATTGACGAACTGGCAGACAAATTGATGATTGATTAGTGCGTGTGTGTGTGTGTGCGTGTGCGTGTGTGTCGTATTACTGACACTTACCCTTTTTACTGTGGATCTCTCTCCATCTCTCTCTCTCTCTATATATATATATATATATCCCTCTGTCTGTCTGTCTCCCCCCCTCTCTCTCTCTCTCTGTAATATATATATATATATATATATATATATATATATATATGTTCTCTGTTTCTCTGTTTCTCTCTCTATATATATATCTCCTTCTGTATGTATATATATATATATATATATTATATATATATATATATATATGATCGACATATTGTCCGCCGTTTTGCAGGAATGTTTTCAAATTATAGTGAAGGAGGAAGAGGAGAGGAGAGAGTCAGCTATCTCAGATGGTATGAGACTGAAGTCGGCCACGTTACAGTGTTTTTCCGGTCTCTTTATGGTGCTCGGTTATATCTACCGTAATGACATGAAGTACCTCGATGATTACAAGTAATAGACCTTTGTTATTTTATAGATACCCTTCCATCCGAGAGTTTACTGTCCGTTTGACATTTCTAACGAGCCTAAAAAGTAGCACGTGATCAGTGTAAGAGAGAGAGAGACCGTCGGTCGTGCGCGATGAACTGATTTTGTGTTTTTTTTTTCTCGCACGCACGTGCACACTATAGGGTGGCCGTTGTACGAAGCATGGAGTATGGTTACCCGGCCAATACGTCTTCATTGCCTACGGTAAGATATCGGTGGGGTGGGGGAGGGCCGGGGGGGGCGTTGATGCCAGGCCCGTACGACGCATTGCGAGATAATAGCCACGGGCCCATCATCGTTGACGTTCATTCCGAGAGACGGCGTGGTCGACTTGGGGGGGGGGGCCTGTGTGTGTTTAACCGTTGTAGCGGAGAATTTAATTGATATAAAAAGGCGAGGGTGGCCGCGCGGACGGCCTCGCGTTTTGCCATTGTGGGGGGCGGTTTGTCGTCGCTAAAAAGCGGAAATCTCTTTGAGATCTCGACCGAAATTTGGGTGGTGGTTTTCTTTATCGTTTGTTTTGTTGTCGTGGTTGTTGTAGCGCTCCTGTTGTTAAGTTGCCGTTTGAACCGGTTGTTATCCGTCGTTATAATCTCCGGTACCGAGTGAAAGTCGGACGAACAATCGATAATGATGTGGGATTTAGCGAGTGTTTCATCGCTAAATTATTTAACAAACCGCGTCACCGTTAACTGACAGACAGGTGTCCGTCTTCTTGTATATAGACACTCACTCGGATGAGTTAAGAGTTGGTGTGGTTTTTTCCTCCTTCCTTAATTCTATTAGCGGCTAATTTAAGATGAAACTACACTGCTGATATCTGCATCGGCGTAATTACTTCATTGTCGTTGTTTTTTTAAAGCACACGCACACAACTGGTTCACATACACACACACACACACACACACACACACACACAACTGGTTCACACACACACACACAGAGCTCCTTGAATGTGTAGCTGTTGATCAGATCTTTAAAATTAATATTCTTCATGAAGCTTTGTTTCATTTTTTATTTCTCTTTCAGGAAAATATTTGGATAAGTCGAAGAAGGAGAGGTGATTTATTATTTCTCGTCGTTGACGAGCTATCTCTGTTGGTCACGCTTTTGTCATCTTCATCAAATTGTCGTATGATTTTAATTTTTTAAATTAAACAATTCCCTTTTGGGTCGGGTCTGTTCTGTACCGTTATTTATCATTCCAGGCTCCAGACAGCTCAACCTCTGCTATACCCTGCATTTTTGGTGTCTTAATCCCGCCGTGGTAAGTCTATTTTGATAGTTAAGTCTCCATCACAGTGATGCCTTGTATATCTTTATGTTTAAGTCCCCCTATCTCCTCTTTCTCTCTCTCTCTCTCTCTCAAGAGGACCCAATTACTTATAACAGAATACATAGTAATACTATTGTATATACCAATATTGCATTATCTGTATGTGTGTGTTTATTTTTCTGTACCAGGCTTTTTCCGATATTAATGATGTACGTAGTGTAGTGTTGACAAGTGGCACCTTGTCCCCGATGAATACCTTCCAGTCAGAGCTTTCTGTTCCGTTTCCAATACAGCTTGAAGCTAACCATATCATAACCGATGCCCAGGTAGGTACAGTTGGGTTTTTGTTGAAGTGACCATTAAAGCAGGTGCTCGTCTGAGGCAGTTTATAGATTATGTGATGGCCACGATTTAGTCATGTTTTCGTTGGTAATGAATCATTGTGGATCGCTCTATATGTTGTCACCTTCAGAGTCTCAACTTGTAGAATGTGTGTGTGTGTGTGTGTGTGTGTGTGTTTCAGTGGTACATGCATGCAGCATCATTTTATTTATGATGGAGGGATGAGTGGGGTGGGAATAATACACGTTTTATACTTCGATAAAACATATATTATTTAACCCCCGACCCCGCCGTGCCAAGACTACCAAGTCTTGAGAATCTATACCGCTGCGCACAAACGTTGTCCATGTGGCTTATATATAGTCTACTTCCAGGTATGGGTAGGTACCATATCTCAAGGACCAAGAGGAGCCAGTCTTCTGGGCAGTTATCAGAATTCTGAAACTTATTCTTATCAAGATGAAGTTGGTGATGTAGTTCTACGAGTCTGTCAGGTAACAGTCATCTATTTTACAGTCACCATAGACTCCAATTTCTGACCAGTCGTGACTGTTTTCATAATGCCTGGAACGTGTTCTGTCGGCCGATGACTGTATTATGTAGGCCTATTGTTAGCATGTTGACCAGTCCTCCATAAGCCTCCCCCCACCTCCGTTCAGCCAGCTGATATATCCTGTCTCCGTATTATGTCATGTCATATTATGTATATTACAGACCATACCTCACGGTGTACTCTGTTTTCTGCCTTCATACAAATCTATGGAGAAACTGACCAATAGATGGAAGGTTTGTTTGTATTTGTTGATAATTAAGTGTTATTTCTCTCTCTCTCCAAGCTCTGTTGTTTGTGTGGACATGTATGGGTGTGTTTATGTGTGCATGCATATATGAATGCATTTGTGCATGGACTTGCACAGCGAGCCACCCAGAAACACCTAGATATGCCACCTGTACCCTATGTCTGTATTTCCCCAATCACCAGAACACAGGTCTCTGGGAGAGGTTAATCCAGTATAAACATGTGATGGTAGAGCCAAGAGCCAGCGATAAAGTAGACTTTGATGTCTTGATTAAGCAGTATTATGATCTAATATCTGGCCATCAAGCAACAGGTAAGTACATTAGCTCATCACTGAGGCTAATATACCTCAAGTCATGGATAATTCTGTCTGTGTGTGTGTGTGTGTCTGTCTGTCTGTCTATCTCTGTGTGTGTGTGTGTGTGTGTGTGTCTCTCTCTCTCTCTCTCTCTCTCTCTCTCTCTGTGTGTGTGTGTGCATATATATGTATGTATGGATTTGTGTGTGTGTCTGTATTTTCTTCATATATATATATATATATATATATATATATAGATATATTTATATATAGATATATTTATATATAGATAGTCTACAAAATCAGACAGACTATGTGTGCTATCACCTGTATACATTCCATAAAACATTGACAGATCAGAACAATTGACCTAACAGATATCACTGTATTACGCTGTGGAAGTGACCACCTGAACACAACATAGACATGTATTCTAACACAATATACATATATATCTTAACATCATCTCGGCAAAAACGTACGCGTATATGATAATATATATCAAAACGGGACAAAATTCGCCATGTCGCACTTTGTATTACCGGCCCAGGATATATAGTTCGGAACAAAACCGTTGCGCCGTCTTACATACCGAGAACAATAGAACCAAAACATAGAGTTGACAGTATCAGATGTTAAAACATTATCATCGTGAATAGCCTTCTCTTAGAAGCTGCGAGCGAGCCAACTTCCTCAACGTAAACATTACAATCAGTGGCCCAGTTAGTGGAATTCGGAAATTAGTCCTATTTTAATTGTTTTCGACACAATGGTGATACGATGTGATCAGGAGGAGGGGGGTGGGGGGTGGATCGTGAGACGAGAGAGAGAGAGAGGGGGGGAGATGCCTAACAGAACCTTTTGTCATAGAATTATTAACACTATTTATAATAATTTCCTACCAGAAGATAGTCGGATGACGGGAGCGCTGTTTTTAGGGGTCTGTAGAGGTAAAGTGAGCGAAGGCTTGGACTTTGCCGATAACAATGCTAGAGCCGTGATCTCGGTAAGTTATCACACTTTGTTAGTTCGTAGATGTGATAAATATGATATTACGCTATGAATCAATATGGTATGAAATTTGTTTGTTTGTTTGTGTACATCCATTTTGTCAGTTTTCGGTTTTTATTTATTTTTCGCTTGTGGATCTATAATCCGGAAGACACGGTTTTAAGAACCTATTCCGTTGGACAGGATTCTGGGATTGACGTATTGACAGCCTTTCCCCTCCCGGTATGGACCTGTACAATTCGGCACCGATCTCGACTCCTTTGAGTATATACTGTTTCGAGCTGTCCACTCTGTGTATATAATGTACAATGGACGCTCACAAGCTATTTAGAAATATTGCATTTTGTCTGTTAATTTATTGAGTGCTGTGCAGCTGTCTCCCATCTCTGTTCTGGTGCTGTGCAGCTGTCTCCCATCTCTGTTCTGGTGCAGTACCCATTTGAAAGTTTGTGTGTGTGTGTGTGTATGTATGTGTGTAATCCTGTAGGTTTTTTTTGTATTTTTATGGGTCGCACACACACACACACACACACACGGATGCCTTCGTGATCTAACTGTAGCGCGTTGGACAACGGATCACTACCACCCGAGTTCGAATCTCGGCGTGGACATATTTGAAGGGTGTTTCATTTTTTACTTTGCTTCATTACCTTTGGAGATCACTCAACCCATTTAGCCTACAAAGTGGCCGTAAAACATCAATCATCACACACACACACACACACACACACACACACAGACAGAGATACACACACTTCTGCAAATCCGTAACTGATCGGAAACGGCAGAGACCCGACTGGACATTGCCGGATGCCATTTGCCTTTCAATTATCCCCAAAATCGAGGGTTTAGCATATTGGGATTTGCCAACGTCGTTATCACGTCGGCTCATTGTGGACGTTTAAATCTCCAGGTTGGCATACCCTTCCCAAACATCAAAGATACTCAAATTGAGCTTAAGAAGCAATATAATGATCAGCATTGTGCTGAACGGGGCTTACTGCGCGGACGAGATTGGTATGAAATCCAGGCTTACAGGGCCATCAATCAGGCTCTTGGAAGATGTATCAGGCACAGGTAATAATAATAATACTAATAATAATAATAATAATTATCATTATAGTCATCTTTAGAATTATCAGCATCTTAATCACAATGTTATATATTAGTTGATAGTCAATTGATATATCCAAAAGATGATGTAACGCTATCCTGTCTGTGTTGATCCATTTCTGGTTTTGTTGATGTCAGAGGTGTGTTATCTAGTAATTTAGATGTTTATGATATAAACTGATTGAGTTTCACGGCTAATTGGCGTCCTCCCATGCAACGAATGAATTAGAATTATCAATATACACGGTTTCATTTCGCCTCATGTTGATTTTTTCATTATCCGCGTTGACGAGAGCGGGGCGTGTTTTGTTTTATGATGTAGCAAGATGTGTTACAAACGAGAATTAACGTGTCTGGCCACTGTTAATTTCCAGGAACGACTGGGGAGCTCTGATTCTGGTGGACGAGCGATATGGGAAGAATCCGCAGAGATACATAAAAGGTGAGGCGACTTTGGCCGTCTGTAGCTTTATCACTAAGTGGGTTTTCATTACTTGGGATGTTGATGCTGAGTGATGGCATTGTTTGACTGTACACAATTGGAGGGAGAGACTGTACCAGGGATGAAGTACAGACTGTTTGATGATCTGACTATAAGATTAAACGCGGACTGTTAAAGGCCGGATGAAATGGATTACAAGACTAGACAGTGACGTTATGAGGTTAGATACGGACTGTAAAAGACTAGACAGTGATGTGGTGAGGTTAGATTTGGACTGTACAAGACTAGACAGTGACGTTATGAGGTTAGATACGGACTGTAAAAGACGACAGTGATGTGCTGAGGTTAGATATGGACTGTACAAGACTAGACAGTGACGTTATGAGGTTAGATACAGACTGTAAAAGACTAGACAGTGATGTGGTAAGGTTAGATATGGATTGTAAAAGACTAGACAGTGATGTGGTAAGGTTAGATATGGACTGTACAAGACTAGACAGTGACGTGCTAAGGTTAGATACAGACTGTACAAGACTAGACTGTGACGTGGTGAGGTTAGATATGGACTGTACAAGAAGAGAGGATGTATGTAAAATGCTAGACAAAGACTGTCAAGTAACAAATCTAAGCTGTATAATATAAAAGCTACAAAACCAGATAGAGACAGACTGTACAAAGTTAGTCACAGACTAGACAAGGTTAGACATGGACTATACAAGATTTGGTACAGACTATACAAGGTTAGACATGGACTATACAGGGTTAGATATGGACTGTACAAGGTTAGACATGGACTCTACAAGGTTAGATACAGACTGTACTAAATTAGTCACATACTAGATAAGATTAGACATGGACTGTACAATATTTGACACAGACTGTACATGGTTAGACATGGACTATACAAGGTTAGTCACAGACTATACAAGGTTAGACATGGACTATACAAGGTTAGACACAAACTATACAAGGTTAGACACAGACTATACAAGGTTAGACATGGACTATACAAGGTTAGATATGGACTATACAGGTTTAGCCATATCCTATACAAGGTTCGACACAGGCTATACAAGGTTAGTCACAGAATATACAAAGTTAGACACAGACTATACAAGGATACAAACACACTATACAAGATTAGACA
Organism: Paralvinella palmiformis; assembly: GCA_025642065.1. Taxonomy (NCBI): domain Eukaryota; kingdom Metazoa; phylum Annelida; class Polychaeta; order Terebellida; family Alvinellidae; genus Paralvinella; species Paralvinella palmiformis. The sequence goes on along the minus strand of JAODUP010000408.1, from coordinate 269,322 downwards.
CAGACGGTAGGAGGTCAGACACAGACTGTACATGGACACTCAAACTACACAAAGCAGACAGGTTGTACAAAGCTAGAGACTGACTGAAAGACCAGATACAGACTACTGTACAAGACAATATACAGATTGTACAGGACAAGGTACAGGCTGTATAGACTATGCAAAACTATATACAGACTAAAGATCAGAATTACAGGTTGTACAAGACAGAGGGGGTATCGGGTGAGATAGACACTGTACATTATGATATTTTTTGTAGGACTGTCTAAGTGGGTACGGAAGAGGGTTCAGTACTACAGTACCTTCCAGCAAGCAGAGAACTCCCTGAAGGCCTTCACTAGAGAAAGATTAGAGAATGGTTGTTGTGTTAAGGCCAGGTATTGTTGTCTTTACAGGTATTAAATGTCTTTACCGGCATTCAGGATGTCACCCATATCATTCTCTGTGATGTAGGGTCTTGTCTTTAAACCTAATCCTTCACGGAAATTCCATTTGTCTCGCAGTGTAAAACTATAATAGATGTCAAATTTGTCAGTCGTAAATCAGAATCTGATTTTGCAGCGTGCTCAGTTTATAGGAGATGTAATTTTGTAATTTGTTGTATTCTTTTATAGCCTGGCTTCAGCAGCTTCTAATTCCACTAGCATTGATACCGTGGAGAATTCATCAGTTTTAACACCACAAGCGGGTGTTAGTTCATCAGTCGATCAGAGCTTTGTACTCATGCCAACGGCCAATGGTCTTACGCCAACCAATCAGCAAAAACAACCATGTTCGCCGGTTGTAAGAAAGGCCAATCAGCAGCCAGCCACCAGAATAGCCAATCAGCAGGCGGCTTTTACTCCGTCACCAAGTTGTCACAGATCACTTGGTGGAAATACCATGAAGAACATCCCATTGAGGTATATAAACCAGTCTCAGGCTGGTGGCTTCATCCCTAGTCAGATAAACGGGTCTGATTTGGTTGGATCGATGAACCCACTAGTCCAGGCGTACCCTGTCCAGACACAGATCCTGGTTGGTCATAGTACGCAACCTGTCCGAGAGATCCTGGAAGCTGGGGAGGCTGTAGTCAACTTTAATCCAACCATGACTAGTACACAAGCAGCTGGTACGGGAATTGACACTGATGTATCAAACGGTGCTCTTCCATCAGCCATAACCATTCACCAGAATGTCGGTAACACATCAGCTGGGATAATACAGTCGGAAGATCCGGGTGGAAAAAATGGGACGGATAGAGGCCAAGGACGCGTTAATTTTAAACCAGTTATGGAGGGGGCTCTTTATCAAGAGCAAGAATCTAGAAGAGCAGACTCGCCCACATTATTTGATTCAGATGACGACAACAAACAGAAGCTTGATATGAGGTGGCCGAATGATGATTTCAACAAGCCACTTACGAATGGAGATCGTTTACTGGAGGAGAACAAGTTGGATGGTGACGGGTCAGATGATGGCGTCCAGGTGACTAACCACAGCTTGGCTGTCACCCATAAACTAATATTTAAGAAGCGGCCAACTGCTGAGCCTGGTCAGCTATCTGATCTGGATACCTCATCCAGGAATAGATTGTCACTATCCAAGCTGAAGCCGGATACTGATGTTATAGATACGACAACGGAGTCAAAGGTTTTGGGCGATTTTGGTAGAAATATAACAACCGAGTGGAAGGCTTTAGAAGAGTCTGGTAATTATAAAAGGCAACTTGTTAATGATAGTATGAAGTTAGAATATGATTTGAAACAGGAACATAACGACTTCAAGGAAAACGAAGATGGGAAAGATGTTGATAAACTAAACATCAAAAGGAAACTCAGAGGAAAGAAAAAGAGGAGCGGCGACCATGGCAATGTTAGGATGACGAAGAAGAGAGGAGTAGTATTTACAGATGATGATGATGATGATGATGATGATGTGGTGTCACATCATTTGGTATGATAATTCATAATTAATAGGAATAATAATGGCGATAATTGTAATTATTAGTCGAGTGACTTTGTTTATTATATTCAATATCCGAGTTTTCTTTTTTCATTAATCAGATTATAAAACACAGCCTTGTTTATGTGTAAATATGAATGTGCTAATTAACTCTTTCAGGTTAAAGAGCTTACCTTCAATTGTCCTCAGTGTCGAACAAAACTGTTGACGTTCTCAGGCAAGTGAGCGTGTTTGTGCACGTGTGTTGGGAAGTGGGTGACGGAAGTGGGGTGGTTTGCTCCCAGTCCCATATATATATTATTGATATAAGCAGTGATATGATAGATGGTGCACTGTTATATAAACTTTTCTATTGTTGTTCTATAGGAGGTTACAGGAAGGAAAGTTATAGACCTGCCTTTGTTAAAATGATCACCTCATCAACGCAACATTGTCCCGTTGGTGATATGGTGACGATCAGCAATGAACAACTTCCAGATGACGCGATCTCGGTGATCACAACACAAGGTTCGTGTTTCTACCAACAGGTAGAGGCACTGTCGTGGTCCATTTGTGGTAACACATTATACTGCAGACGTTCCACTTATGGGATCAAATACCATGGGTGTTTCTTTCTGTGGATGTTTCATTCATCAGTAAAAAGCTTTGCTTTGACAGAATTATTTCTCTGATGGGTAGCTACCATGTCTTGTACCCCAGGTGACAAACAATAGGCATGGATAAACTGGATTAGATAGCCAGCCGTCATCTGGAACGGCAATTTTCCAAAAAGATGATCCTTTTTCATATGGCTGTAGAAGATCCCCTTTACACGCCTCAATGGGTGTTGATCTTGAATACCTCATTATTTTCGTTGGCTATTCTACACTATTCTTGATTTCTGCCTCATACTATCCGTGACAGAAACGAAATTGAATGAGCCAGTTTATGTTGTAAACCACTTTCTTTAAACTAACTCTATTCTGAATTTAATTCTTTATACCTTAAATAATTTCACTATTTTTGTTAATTGCAAACAACTGTATGCTATCAAAACCCCAGTGGTTGTTTTGATGTAGTCACCGTGCCCTGTTGTGGATCCGTGTTTTAGGTCTTGACTCGTTTTTACAGGCCCCTTGTTAAATTCATACTGGAGCCGCGAGGATGACTGTGTGGTGCAGTACCTGACTTGCCAGAGATGTATGGATGCTGCCAGGTCATCGGGTACAGCAGCGCCTCCTTACCTAGGTGTCCATGTATTAATGATGGGTAAGCCGACCCCGAGGCTTAAACCGGGTCAGGTTAGTAGGTTTCGTCACGGTGTTGACCAAGTTCCTTATAATTGTCCGGTTTACTTCTTGGCTATAACCTGTTTTTCTTGAATCTCAACCTAAAGTACTTGCGGTATCTATAAATCGCGCATGCGCATACGCACAGTGAGGCAGGAATGGAACGATATTAATGATTTGGATATGTTTATTAATCGCGCGAACAATGTTTTTGTTGACAACGAAACTAATAAATGGTAAATGTATGAGTAAGTGGCCGTGTGTGTGATATCAACCTGTATGATATCCACTTATGGATCCCGAACAAAACAACTTCGTCATGGTTACTAGTCATCTGCCAGTCAGCTATGAGTTATATATATGGTCGTAGTTCATCCGGATCGTCTTTATTTAGCATTGTTGTTGTCTTCGTGTCCGTAGCCGGCAGTTTTTATCTGGGTCGGGTCAGCTGGTATTATTCCACGGCGGAGCCTCTGATTGGCTGTAACTAACGGTGACTGGTGATGATGAAGTAGGCCCATTCTGTTGTTATAACACCGGTGTTTAGGTCGTGTTTCTTATGACTGATGAGTGGAAATTTATGACTCATGCTTTTTCAGTTGCTGTCCCTTCTCTTTGGAATTCACTCCCTGAACATGTTAAGTCATCAAATAACATAGTTTCTTTCCGTCACCATTTGAAAACTCACCTTTTAGACTTGCCTATCCTTCCTAAGTTTCATTGCCAATGATCATTGTTGATGAACTTTGTATCGTACCTGGACTCTCTCATGCCTGTACAAAGGCCACTCTCATGCCTGTAATAACAAGTAAATCCCGTGAAGAGACTTCTCCATATATTCTATTATTTAACAGAGGACTTTTTTAGTACACGGGTACTGGTCACAATGGTGTTCTTCGTCTTATTATACGACACCGTGTACTCCTGTCACACTGTACTTCATATATCATGGATGTGACATTGTGTACTTGTCACGCCGTGGATCCTATCGTCAGCTATACATGACATTGTATAATCGGCTATCTCTGTTGTTGGAGTCGCCTGGAGATTCTATTGTCTTTGTCGGTGCTAGGTGCTTTGGTAGATAGACATTGTTAACAAGTCTATGACACGCCTGAATCCTTATTATATATTCATATATATATATATATATATATATATATATATATATACCAGAAAGAGTGTTTTATGTTGCATTATGAATTATTATATAATGGATCTCTCTCTCTCTCTCTCCCCCCCCCCCCCCTCTCTCTGTGTCTAACTATCTATTTATCTGACATGTACCTATCATGCCTGTGGTATGTTGTCAAAAGAAATTAATTTAGCCAGTAATCATCGTGTATTGTGTGTTTTACTCATCGCCAATAGAGTAACTATGTACACTATTGTATCAAAACATTCCATAGTCTATAGTTAGTATTACGTCATATGATTGTTGTACTGCGAGACAAGACGTTAAGAGCCACTTGTATCCCCGTCTGAAGTGGGTTAATGTCTTACTCTTGAGTGAACAATGTGATTTGATGGATACAAACAGGAACCCGTAACACACGCACACACATACAGATAGAGAGAGAGAGAGAGAGAGAGTTAGCTGTTAGTCAACTTATATTTTGGTGTATTGTAACTGACCAGCCAGCACTAGTGAGAACTTGTTAGATTTGTTGTCGGGTCGTATCTGGGAAGTGCCTACTTAATTATCCTTAGGCTAAATGTTAACACAGTGGGTAAGTGTGTGCGTCTGTGTGTGCGCGCGCGCGTGCGCCCTCGGGTAGTTATAAAACCGTGATTACATCATATGGACGGTTCATCGGGATAGCTTCCTTTCTATAATATCTGCTCGGTCCCTATGTCGCAGCACAACAAACTGCAAAATCACATCATCTACGTAGTTTTGGGATGGGTGTTTGTTGTGAGGGGAGATGGAACTCGGCGTGTTGTGTGTGTGTGGGGGGGGGGGTGTTAGCGGGTAAGGGATTACAACACTTAGCCTTCTGATCGTCTTTATCTAACTCTAAACCTCTTTACTTGTGTAGGTCATCTGAGATATGTAGAGAGTGCTAAATCCACACACAGACTCTCTCCCTCTCTCTCTCTCTCTCTCTCTCTCTCTCTGTGTGTGTGTGTGCCCGCAAATCTCATCCGATTTAGGTCGTAATTCAGCAGATATGAGGGCTTCGATATGAAATGTTGGCAGTAGGATGACAGGTCCGAGTGTCTGTGTGTGTGTGTGGTGCCCGGGGCACGTCGACTGTCTGTTGTAGTTCGGTGTGTGCGTGTGCGATCGCGTGTGCGCGCGTGTGTGTGTGTGTTTTCGGAGCCCGGGGGTAGGATGAGCCCGCACTTATTTTTGTTGGAAGTAGGGAGGTCACGACGGGTGTTGTTAAAGACTCACTAGTCTTGCTATGAGGTGCTAACTCCCTCTGGTACACCGGCCCTCATCCCCGGGCCCTCAAACACACACACACCGATGAGGCTTCCTCTTACACCTTGTTCGGGGGATTTCGGCCGACGGCAGACACGTGATCTCCTGACGTCGACGTACGCTAATGGAACGTCGACAAATTGACCTCGTACGCTAATGTTTTGAGCATCGGGCTTCATACACTAGGTGGCGCTAAACGTGCTGCTATCCTAGAGGGTGGCATGGTGCCATTAGGGAGAACGTCGGACTGGAGATTGGTGATGACGGTTGATGATAATGATGATGATGATGATGACGGGGTGATGTATATGTGATGATCGTGATGATTGTTTACCTTTTTACAGAAAACAGGCCGGTGTTATAACAAGTTACCTCCACTAACAGCACATCTGCCATCATCATCATCATCATCATCATCTCCATCAAGCTGGTCACCTCAGCCGCCATCACCATATCTCAGCCAGTTTTATGGTTTCCGATAAACCTCTCCCAGTTCGGCTTCACGTTGTCGGTCTCATGAAGGTTTCTTTTGTTCTCACCATCTTTTTATCATCTTTGTTTACCGTACTCTAAGATTATAGAAGGGGGGGTTATCTTGAGGGTGAGGGGTAGCTGGTAAAAGGACCGTCTGCTGGGATCTATGTTCACAACGATCAGATGGTTTAGCTGATCTAACACTTGTATTCATTACGAGCGCGTGCGTGTAAATTTTACAAATCAAAAATAAGATTAGAAAAGATACAAAATTTTACCTTATACGACCGTGTAAAAGATCTCTTAGCAAACCGGGATTACCTTTTCACTAGGGAATTAATTGAATATTTGGATCAGAGCTCTCTGTCTCTCTCTGTCTCTCTCTCTGTCTCTCTCTCTCTCTCTCTCTCTCTCTCTGTGTGTGTGTGTGTGTGATGTAGGATGGTGGATAAATCAAAGCCACACACACCTTTGTTCCGGTAAAAGCTGTTTCAAGTTGCTAGCCGTGGTACATCTCGTATTTCTCGACATGTCGTGAAATTTAAATTAATTTTGTTCCTCTTTTCATTCCAGGTGTGGTTATTGCCGCAGTATCTGAAGACGTGACAGTACCTGTAATCGTATCGTGTGTATGTGTGTATATATATATATATATATATATATATATATATTAGCTACAGACTCTCTATCCTTTATTTATAATGTCTTTTGTCCGATACAATACGTTGTTTACATAAATCGTCTCCTTTTTAACAGCATCATTTTGTTTATTACGACAGTCGTCCGAGTCTTAGTAACACGTAAACAATATTAACATTTACTCTAGTCGACGTTAATGATGTATGAGTTAAGTCGGTAAACTTCTGAGAACATAATTTTCCATAATTGTTTATTTTCTCCTGTTCGTCGTGTAGTTTTATCTTTATCGTGTAGTTTATTAATTAGTTTTCTCCTAGTTTACGACATATCTTCGTCTGTATTATTTTACGATATTTCGTATCAATTTCAATAAACCAGATTACGCCAACTGTACTCGTCTCGTCTTATGTTATCTCTCGGGACCCCGCACACTTTATCTATTCCGAGATTTCGTCGTCGAAGTCGATTTTTATTGAAATATTTCCGCTATCGAGCCGGGGCCAGCTGACTGACAGACAGACAGTTAGTTATTGGTACAATGATAGGCCCCTAGATGTCAGCACGGTCTAGGGTGGCGGGGTAGGCCAGGTGGGACTGTGACGAGTCGAGCCTGTCACCTTATAACATAATACGGCACCATTTTACACATTAGAGAACACCGATGATGGTACCACCCTGGTGCTAAGTGTCGTAATCAGCTCCATTTACCGGATCTCTAATGAATAATGCATGTCTTTAGCTCGCTCGGTGACTCTGTATTAATTATGTGTTATCTGGCTCGCTTCTCTCGTATACGACCCCCCCCCCCGCCGCCGCCGCATGCAGGTAGACACATACATAGAGACGTAAAGACAGACAGAGAGAGATACACCCGCAGTCGATGAGTTATCGTTATATGGCACGGGAGTAGTCACGTGTTGGTCACCGACTGTCACAGGCGACGAGATACCGGTTATACGATAGAGACGGTATCATCGTCATTATCATCATTATCATCATCATCGTCGTCGTCATCATTATAATCATCGTCGTCATCATCGTCGTCATCATCATCGTCGTTATCATTATCATCGTCGTCGTCATCATCATCATCATTATCATCATTATTAAGAATATAAAATAATGTTATGATGTTCGTATGTCGACTGACAATAATTAACTTAACTGATTCTCTATATAGCACCATGTTTGCGGTGTAAGTGGACCGCTTCCCCCCTCCCCTCTCCTCCTCCCCCCCCTCCACACCTCCCCCGCCTTTCTTTCGTGCCGTAAAATGGTAGGGCTTTACGATGGCCCTGTGATCGTAGCGCCGCGCCGCAACGCGCCAGGTTGCGGGTTCGAATCCGGCTTATGGCTATGTTTGCTACTGCCGACCTCTTCGTGGCATGCGCTAGCCAGAATGCGCGATGTGAGCAAGCCGGAGACGACTCGACGTACTCGGTGGTATAGTTGACGTACTGGCCTTTTTAGATTGTCATCGTCGACGTCGTTGTGGTTGTCATAACCTGAAAGTCTGAACTCTGTCAGTCGGTATTTAGAGTTACTGAAGCGTCTGTAGAGAGGGGATGAGTCTGAGAGAGTGGGGTGGGGGTGGGGTGGGGGGGGGGTTAAAAAAACAGAGATAGAGGGTTGTTAAGAAAGAGAGGTGCATGAGAGAGAGAGAGTGGGTGGGCTGAAAAAGAGCTGTGAGAGAGGCGAGCTGAAAAGAGAAAGTGAGAGGCTGTGCGAGAGAGAATGTGTGTGTGTGTGTGTGTCTACGATCTGACGATGACGCCGACGATAACATCAGACGACGATAACTAAGTATTACACGTAATAAGTTACGATGTTATCACATCACAGACCGGCCACAACTCGGAGGCCCCACATAATGACAAGTTGTCAAAGTGAACTAGCCCGGGGGCGTGAAACTCTACCGGACCTCACCACCACCATATATATATATATATATATAGGTGGCGCTAACCGTCCTATATAGTTGTCATCGTAGGAATTATTGGCGGAGTGAGGGGGGTGAGGTTAGTGTCGGGTGGACGTGACTTATGTGGCACATCATCATCAGCTGAAAATGTTAAATATTTCCCGTCAACTCTTGTGTTTTTATTATTTCTGGTAAATAGATACTGATACTTCGTGATTATTAAGTTTTAAGTGTCCCGTTTTAGAAGTTCGTTTAAATGGCTCCTGACTTGGATCTGGTTTGGTAAATTACTTCTACTTTATTATTATTATTATTCAGCGAAGTCTAAAATTCTGCGAGATTTGTAAAGAATGACAACTTAAGGCTGTTCTAATATATATATATATATATAGAGAGAGAGAGAGAGAGATGGGGGGGTTCCTACTTTGGTATATCGTCTTAATTAATCTGATACCTCCACTATCTCGCTATATCACCTTATTGCGTGTCTGACGGCGGATGTTTCAACTGTCGGGATCACCCACATTTGGACACCCGGTACCCAGACACACCAACCAGGCCGTCCTCAAACACCTCCCCTCTAGCATTCCTTCCATCTCCGCCTCAACGGGATTGGCCCCACGGTACACCAAACTATTGACTATCAACACCACCCATCTCCGATTACAAACACACGAGCTATAGACGAGAACACGAGATGAGACCAAGATGACTGACAACATCTTAACCTGACATCACAAGACCTGGCTCAGGTGGTAAGGAAATATCGAGAAAGATTTCACAATTCCTATTAAGTGAAAGCCAATCTTCTCTCTCTCTCTCTCTGGACGGTTATAACGTCAGTAGAGGGCGCCACCTACACCCCCCATCTCACTCCCCGGACTCCGGTATGTTCATAGCCCGTATAACATTACCTATCGACTGTCTCCGCTTTGGCTCCGCGTGTTATCTCGTTAGGAATGAGTTACCTGGGCTACAGGTAACCCGATCATTAGGGCCCCGTCGTTTGAGAATGGACGTGTTTAATTGTAGAATATTGTAATATTATCTCGCCACTTCTCATTTAAACATAAAAAACGCACATAAACACGATCAACGGGGTCGGTGTCACGTCGCCAACCCCCACCGACCATCGTCGACCCGAAAATATTTGGAGTTTCGTTTCCGCACGTGAGCGTCTACTTTGACGGAATACTCGCACCGCTACACGCAAACACACGGCGCGGGATTTGATGTCTACATAGTACGGGTTAGGTGTCAGGTGATACCTTGATACAGACACAGGTAATTATTGTATTGTAGAAAGACAAACAATAAATTGGCTATTGTTTGGGGTCTCGTTGAAAAGATTTTCGGGTGAGACATGGTAAATAATTATAGAATATTTATATTTAATAATAATAAAATTTTAAATATTACGGATGTATTCTGAAAAATATTACTAGATTGTATGTTATATAATAATAATAATAATAATACTAGATTGTATGTTATATAATAATAATAATAATAATAATACTAGATTGTATGTTATATAATAATAATAATAATAATACTAGATTGTATGTTATATAATAATAATAATAATACATTTTAGGAATGTGTTCTAGGAAATCCGGTTGATTGTTTATTATGTAATGTTAAGTAATAATAATAATAAAATTATGAGTTCTAGGAAATAATGATAGATTGTATATTCTGCAATAAAAATAAATAAAATTAAAATTTTTAGAAAACTGTTCTTGGAAGTAATTTAATAAATTATATATTATACAATGACAACAATAAAGTTCTGATAAATAGCAGTATATGGATAGTAATAGCAGCATTTAATTTTTGTTTGATAAATTAATTAATTAATATATTGTGTTTTTTTACTGTGGACGTCTCCCCAGCGTAGCTGATAGCGCGTTCTCCCACAGAGGATTGGTATCGGAGTTCAAATCCGCACTCCAGCAGGATTGTTTCCCCTCATTCGTGATTTTCGCCAATTGTTTGACCTATTTGACCCCCCACCGCGCGCACAAAATTGGCTATAAAATAGTAACATTTAACAACATTTATCTTATCGTTACTATTATGGAAATTTGGAAAACAATATTTAGTACTAATTAGTGACTAAAGGTAGTAATTATTTTTATTGCCGTAAACTGGTAGTATTTGTGTCGGTAGTAGCGGCAGCTGTCGTGTATTGTTAATTCTGTTTACGGTAGTGAGAACTAATTATAGTAGCTGCAGGAACAACGGTGACGATAATGAGAACAATTATGCAAATAACGGAGCACTTCCGGTGGTGCTAATCCAGTAGTTGGGCGGGAGAGGAGGGGGGGGGGTTATGATAGTATCTGTTGTTGTCGTAGTAGTAGTAGTAGTAGTAGTAGTAGTAGTGGTGGTGGTATAAATAAAACAATTATATACACAGCCATTGTGGCGCTGTTCGAAGCAAAAGACACAAACGGCTGTATGTCAACAATATATTTATTAATTATAGCCGTTAAAGGTACAGCGTGGTGTGTAACAATGGTGACGTCACTACAGGAAGGTCACGGCGGTGCTGCGCGTTTTGGACAAATTTTTCTCTCCTTCTTTCTATAATCGCCTTTTATCAATTGATAACATCGAACTGGATGTCATCTGCCCGAACGATTAAATTATCAACAGACACCAGTCCTTTGTGTCTAATTTTTCGGATTAAACGTATCATCATCATAAACTATTGGTATATGTCTCTGTGCCCATCCAAACCCGGCAGTGTGGGGGAGGCGTTTTCGGTGTATATATATATATATGTGTGTGTGTGTGTGTGTTGGGGGGGGGGTCTTCTGATTTTAGCGTTGGAAGAAGGGAAGGGAGGGTAAAAAAAGGCAAGAGAGATAAAAAAAATGGTGGAAACATATTTGATAAATATCTGAGCCGAGACAAAACACTTTGTCCTAGCCATTGAGATGTTGTTATTCATTTGTCTATCGTTGACTGGTGTCCTTTGTCGGCCATTCTATGGAAGACAAGAGACAATATGTGCCCTGTGCCGCTAAACATATCTATTATTAACTAGATCATCACATGACGAGATGTCTGTAAGACAATGCCATCTTCAGATGGCCGTCGGCTAGAGGATGCTACGTAGACAATGGCTTAACTTCTCCCTATTATCTGTGTATTAATCATGTATGTAAATCGTCAAAGGTGTCCCCTGGTCGGGCTCCGCTGTTTCGGATCGCACAATAACTGCGGGGTGGCGGACACAATAACTGCGAGATGGCACACCGTAACTGTCGGATAGCACACCGTAACCGTGCAATGGGACACGATTACTGTGTGATAGCACGCAATAATTGTGGGGTAGCACATAATAACTGTGGGATAACGCAAGGTAACTGTGGGATAACACTCCAAAACTGTGGGATAGGACACAGTAATTGTGGCATAGCACTTCAAAACTGTGGGATAGCACATACACAATATTCCACAGATAATTGATATTAACCATCATCCAATAACGGTAGCATCATGGGAGAGGGATATAGATAGGAAAACATGATAACTTCAGGATCTGATGATGATATTTTTATCCGGGATCCTTGTTGTATATGATCTTTTCCGGAATTGATTCTTTATACAAATTAACGATATTTGTTTATCTTTCACTCTCCAATGATCGATAAATAGTTCCCATTGAAAAGACAATAAAGATGATATGTTGATCCGTTACTCCGTCGTGTTGTCTTCACATTTTATTATCTGATAGAAGTAGTTTATATACGTCTGAGTGTATATATGACTTGTTTATATACGTCTGAGTGTATATATGACTTGTTTATATACGTCTGAGTGTATATATGACTTGTTTATATACGTCTGAGTGTATATATGACTTGTTTATATACGTCTGAGTGTATATATGACTTGTTTATATACGTCTGAGTGTATATATGACTTGTTTATATACGTCTGAGTGTATATATGACTTGTTTATATACGTCTGAGTGTATATATGACTTGTTTATATACGTCTGAGTGTATATATGACTTGTTTATATACGTCTGAGTGTATATATGACTTGTTTATATACGTCTGAGTGTATACATGACTTGTTTATATACGTCTGAGTGTATACATGACTTGTTTATATACGTCTGAGTGTATATATGACTTGTTTATATACGTCTGAGTGTATATATGACTTGTTTATATACGTCTGAGTGTATATATGACTTGTTTATATACGTCTGAGTGTATATATGACTTGTTTATATACGTCTGAGTGTATATATGACTTGTTTATATACGTCTGAGTGTATATATGACTTGTTTATATACGTCTGAGTGTATATATGACTTGTTTATATACGTCTGAGTGTATATATGACTTGTTTATATACGTCTGAGTGTATATATGACTTGTTTATATACGTCTGAGTGTATATATGACTTGTTTATATACGTCTGAGTGTATACATGACTTGTTTATATACGTCTGAGTGTATACATGACTTGTTTATATACGTCTGAGTGTATATATGACTTGTTTATATACGTCTGAGTGTATATATGACTTGTTTATATACGTCTGAGTGTATATATGACTTGTTTATATACGTCTGAGTGTATATATGACTTGTTTATATACGTCTGAGTGTATATATGACTTGTTTATATACGTCTGAGTGTATATATGACTTGTTTATATACGTCTGAGTGTATATATGACTTGTTTATATACGTCTGAGTGTATATATGACTTGTTTATATACGTCTGAGTGTATATATGACTTGTTTATATACGTCTGAGTGTATATATGACTTGTTTATATACGTCTGAGTGTATATATGACTTGTTTATATACGTCTGAGTGTATATATGACTTGTATGTAAAATGTATCTCTCACTCTCCCTTATAAATACTATTGTCATTTTGCTATTTCTTTAATGTCACAGTTCTATGCAATCCTCCAGGTGTGCGAGCAAGAGAGAGAGTGTGTGTGTGTGGTGTGTGTGTGTGTGGTGTGTGTGTGTGTGTGTGGTGTGTGTGGTGTGTGTGTGTGGTGTGTGTGTGTGGTGTGTGTGTGTGGTGTGTGGTATGTGGATGGCTGGATGTAATCGTCATATATATATATATATATATATATATATATATATATATATATCAAGCCGAGATCGACAACACACAAAACAGTCACCAATTTTCTTTCCTATTGTCTTTTTTTACCGACTTGTCGCCATTAATATTATTGAGAATGGCCGGCATTTTTTACATTCCGCCATAATTGGCGCCGATATCGGGCGAGGTGCGCGAACCGGGCTGCGCACAAGACAAGATCTCTTCGGTGTAGTAAGTGTGTAAATAGTATGTCATCATATCTCGGTATGACATCACGCCCCGGGCTTTCTAACACACACACGCACACACACACACACACACGCGCACACACAAACATGCCTAGTCCGACACACGTGTCGTCATCGAGCTGCCAGCTTTACGATATTGGCTGAGCCGGTAGATGTTTTGCCGTAATCGGCGTCGCTGTGTTAGATATGGGTTCGGTTCCTGATAGCCGCCAGACGGGAACAATTACGCACGAAAGCGCCGCTCGTTATCTCTGTCGCGCATGGCGCCACCGTCGCCGGAAGGAAGATAACCGAACACGATACGTTCTCCGTTCAGTTCGCTCGGCCACGATCGGCAACAGTCGGTACCGGAGCGGTCGTCGACGAAACGCGATACGAACGGAGCCGAGCTAAACGCCGGTCACCCGGATGTGGGGTGGTCACGTGTCTCGTCGTCGGCGCAATCGGTGACGAACGGTGCGAGCGAGCGAGGCTGGCCACTCCCCTCGGCGGCGTTACACCCGATAACGATCGTCGGTGGCCCGATAGGGGGCGACGCTGCGGTAGGTGTCGACATGAGCGATAATGGAGGCCGAATGCCAGATGCGGTTATTGAACGTAACGTGGGCGATAATAGCGAGGCTCGTACGATGCGAACACCGATCGTCGTAACTCTTGTCACACATTTCTATAAACCGTACGATTCCTGATTACATTCTCGTCCGATCTCGTCCGATCTCGTCCGCCGATAACGTCACGCCGAGTATGTCGCCGAACATCGCCGAATGGGCCCGAACACGCCGACCGTTGGCTGGCTACCGACGAGCTGCCAAAAACGGACGCTTTGCTCCGGTTAGTTTTTACAATGGCCGTCAGGCGGCGTGAAAGATCGCCATTTCGATACGTCGGCCGTCGCCGTTAATTTGCCCGATCGACTCGAGCGCGTGTTCCGGAAGTCACGTGACGGCCGAATCGAACCGGCCCGGCCAGGCCTCTGATCGAAATCGGTGCGCGCCGCCGGACGCGGGCGGTCGGCTGCGCATGCCCGGTGCCGAGCCGGGCCGCGTGCTTCCGGTTGGCGGCGAGAGTCGGGCGGGAATTTTATCGGCGTTGTGGCTACAGAGACTTTTTACAATAGGGCCACGTCGTCATCGGCCTTGACCCCGGGCCGGAGGTGACGTCATCGTGCCGTGCCGTCCGGGCCGCAGGTGTCACGTGGACGACGTAACGCCGGCCACGCCCCCACAGACAGACAGACGGACGGACGGGCTCGAGGACAACTACCCTCGGTATGCCCTTTAGCGGAGGCCATTTTTCCCTTTATCCGGGCACAAAGCCCGCCGTACTGGGACGCTCCCCGCCTATCACGTGGGTGGTGAGTGGCGCCACTTTTGCCGCTATTATCCGCACGCCGTCGGCCGGAAATGCTCGGTGCGCCGGCGCCATTTGCCGAATCCATTACACAACGATTTCCGGTCGGATAGCAGGGAGGTCGTCAAACCTCCTCAAACCGACATCAATATGAGGAAGAAAGATGGAAGCCGATTGCTGTCAGCCCGTTATAACCCGAATATCGGAGATCGGGGGTGGCCCTGGAACTAACCCACCACCACCCCGGGGTCATAACAGACCACCCACAGGAAGTATAGAACTCCCGTTCTACATAGCTCATCCTCCGGGATACATAGCTCATCGATCGTGATGCATAGTTCATCCACTGGGATATATAGCACATCCCCAGGGATGTATATCCAATCCACGGGATACATAGGCCATCCCTGGGTTAAATAAGAAGCTAATATATCGAGGGTATCCCGGACTTTGAGCCAACTTCTCGCAATCGGCACCGTCTTACTATCGAACTCGCGATAGGTCGCAGATCTATAGCACCTCGGTTCAAACCCCGGTAGGGCTATATCAGAAGGGTGTTTCATCTTTTACTTCGCCTCATTACCTTTGGAGGTCGTTGGGCCCATTTAGCCCATCTTGTGCACAAAAGGGGCCGTAAAACAGCAACATCTGCTACCGAACTATCCCAGTTTAACAGAAATATCTCTAGAATATCCCAAAACCTTTACACACTATCCCAGATATCCCAGACTACTTAAGAAGACCAGCTGCCAGACCCTCCTCAATACCCCTGACCTTCCACTGCTTCAACCTCATCAATACCCAACGAATTTCACAGTCTCACACTTTCCTCAATATCCCACACCGTACACATTTCCCAACCCTCCGCAATATCCCACATCCTCCATGCTACACCACCTTCAATATTCCACACCGCCTCATTCTCCTCAATAACTCATATCTTCCACTTTACCGCACCATCAATATCTCACATTACCCTCACCCCAACCTCAGTACCCCACACTCATTTATCCTCCTCAAAACCCGACACACTAACATATCCATCCCAATGCCCCACACAGTACACACTAGCACACCCTCCTCAGTACTCAATACTGCTCACACTCCTCATTAACTTACACCCTCTACACTACTCTACCATAACCTCCTCAATGCTCCACACTAGCCCTCCTTAATTCTCCAACTGCTCACCTTCCTCAATACCCACATAGTCCACACAAACCTACCCTCGTCAATATCCCACGCCATCCACACCAGCAACACCCTCCTCAATGTCCCACACCCTCCCACACCCTCTAGCATAAGATCACCCCCCCACACACACACACATTCAATACCCAGACCACCCCCATACAAGGCCCTCCTTAGCCCCTCCCCACCACTCAAACAGACCGTTAAATCTATCTAAATCATATCATTGTTCGATTAATCGAATTGGCCATTGAACAAGTCTTAATCTACTCTCTGGTCTGTCCGTTCGTCGGTCTGTCTGTCTATCGGTCTGTTAGCCCCCTGATAGTGTCCCTACCTATAGATACTGTAATGAAGTTGCCATCTCCAGAAGATTGCCGATTGATCCAGACAGATCCAGAGAATAGAACGATCTAATCCCAGTCTAGCGTCATCCAGGATAGAAAGGGGGGTAGGGTGAATGCCAGCCGATATTATGAGGTTATCAGTAATTTCACCGTTGATGCGTCTATTCAGGGTGAATCTGCCCGTCTAGGACGACACATCATTATCTGTCGATGTCTCTATCGTGTCCTCCTTATAAGGAGCCAGGTATTATAACTGGATCTTTTACCTGAGTTGATGGACAAGGTACTGGCTGACCTCTCTCTCTCTCCCTCTGTGTGTGTGTGTATGTGTGTGTGTATGTGTGTGTGTGTGGTCTCATTCGCCCAGTTATTCTAATCCCGATGTGTAATTCTGTGTGACAGTGCCTTTAATCCCACTGATGAAACACACACACACACACGCACACAGACACACACATACACACACACACACACTACCAGTATCACTTTCCACGTCCTATATCCCTATTACAGGTGACTACCGACGGACAGTTTGGTCATCACGTGATTTGTTTGTTTTGGACGATAAAAGGCGAACGTTGCTGATAATGAGGGGCGCGTCCCACGTGCTACAGGCAATCGTCACGTATTTCATCGTCGTACGGACCGAGACAATGGCGTGCCATGGATTTCCGGTCGGTCGCATTGTCGCCGCTACAGCGAGAGGCGTCTTTAGCTACTGGTGTCAATGTCACAGAACGTCACACAATGTCGCGGAGTGTCACACAGTGGATCTGTATACAGACCGGATATAGTCCGCACTGATAACGTAACACGTCAGGTGGCGTACGTGGTATGGCGTTCACACGGTCGGCGATAACGTACGTCATAGTTGACGGAAAGCTCCGACAGACGGCGCTTTCCCGAGAGAGAGAGAGAGAGAGAGAGAGAGAGAGAGAGAGAGAGAGAGAGGGAGAACAAATAAAAGGACGGACAGAACAGACGGACGGACGGACAGATCGGCAGTTAAAGAAATAGACACACACTGAGAGAATAGCGGGAAACGGAAGTGGTCCAAGTCACGTGCCAATAGCGTCACTTCGACGGTGTTAATCGGCCCCGTAGCAGCGTCACGTGAGTGGCGCGGTTAACGCGCGGGCGTCGAATTCAATTTGCGCCCGACGTCCGCTCTGCGGTTGTCCGACGCTGAGTGACGATTGGTCGGTGAGTGAGTGTGACGTACTTCCTGTTAACGATCCCGTCGTAATATGACGTCCGCCGTCGTATACCGTTCGACACTCTACTACGTCATCGCCCCTCGACCACAATGCTCCCTAATATCGCCCACTCCCGATGACCGTTTACACGTCACGTGACCTTTTATCAGCCGTTTCTCGTTCGGAGGAGCGTGTAAATCGAATCTGATGACGTCACGTTTGGCCTAATTAAATTATTGGATATTGCGACCCGTCATTCAGTAGCCGGAAGTTGATAACCGTACCTAACGACTGACCGTTGATTACGATGATCTAATTAGAAAATTAACACTAAAATACTGAAACTGATTATTACACACACGCGCTCGCGTGTGCGTACACACACACACACATTCATACATACACACTCGCGGTCTGTCTATTCGTTCGTTCGCCTTATCTGGCTGTTTATATTTTTGCCTATATATATATATGTGTGTGTGTGTGTGTGTGTGTGTGTGTGTGTCTAGCTGTCCATTCGTACTTTTGTCCGTCCATTTGACTGTCTGTCTGTCTGTCTCAGTCCGTTTATCGATCTTCGTATTTCTGTACGTTTGTCTGTCTTTCTATCCGTCAGGCTGTCTGTCTGTCTGTCTGTCTGTCTGTCTGTCTGTAACCTTGCTTATCCCATCACACTTCCCGTTTAATCAACACAAACACGACTTGGGGTGATCCTGAAGCTAGGATGAACAAAGCGGAAGTGACATCAGTCAAACATTGATAATAACCGTCGTATGTAGACAAGTCGGAATTCGGTCATTTGGCGCCAATTTCGTCCTGTTTGTCCCTCGCACTCTCTGCCACGTGACTACTGCTCCGGGAATCCTACACCACGTGATTACACCGGTCACGTGTGTTTGTCGACCAGCCGGCGGCTATGACGTCATTACGGGAGTCCATCTCCGTAGTTCGGCCATGTCTGCTAGGTTCCGCCACCATGTCCGCCAGCTTCGTAGTTGCCGCTCTGCGTACTTCCGGTTGTTTGACGTCCCCTGGTGGAGAATATTTCACGTATCTTTAGCGCGGTAGTAATTTAAGCGGATCGTGCTCCGAGTGACGAGCTTCCGGTTTACGCGATCACGTGATGTATTGGCACGGAAGTGGAGATGGCAGCGCGGTCAGCGGGCTTCAAACCGGTAGCCATCGGCACGCCCTCTGGCGGCGACGTGATCTGGTCGGTCAGCTAACTGTGGAGAGATCTTGTGTGGAGCCTCGTACGCGGACTTAGGTGGAGCATCAACCCCGGACTGGTGTGGAGAACCGTAAGCCAACTTATGTGGAGCGCTGTACATGATCTTTGTCAGGGGTTTGTAATTGGTCTAGTATGGATCCTCGTAATTGAAGGAGATATATATGTTATGGATCCTCGTAATTCTACCCATGTGGAACAATCTGTTTGGACTTCTTTGAGTATTGTAGAGGGAACCATGTGGAGCCATGAATGTGGACTTGAGTGGAGCATTTTAATTGAACTCTTGTGGAACCTTAATACTTAAACTAGTGTAAATATCGTGCAGGAGCACTGGTGTGGAACAGTGTACAATGTACATAAATGTTGTGTGGTAGTGTACATGAACTGGTGTGGTACATGGACTTGGGTGGGGTAGTGTACATGAACTGGTGTGGTACATGGACTTGGGTGGGGTAGTGTACATGAACTGGTGTGGTACATGGACTTGGGTGGGGTAGTGTACATGAACTGGTGTGGTACATGGACTTGGGTGGGGTAATGTACATGAACTGGTGTGGTACATGGACTTGGGTGGGTTAGTGTACATGAACTGGTGTGGTACATGGACTTGGTTGGGTTAGTGTACATGAACTGGTGTGGTACATGGACTTGGGTGGGTTAGTGTACATGAACTGGTGTGGTACATGGACTTGGGTGGGTTAGTGTACATGAACTGGTGTGGTATATTTCTACCCACAAACAACATCGATATGCCCTGTTTGTATCGTGCCAATACTCATGCGGAGCGTCGTACTTGGACTCGTGTGGGGCGTCGTACTTGGACTCGTGTGGAGTGTCGTACTTGGACTCATGTGGAGTGTCGTACTTGGACTCATGTGGAGTATAATACTTGGATTCGCGTGGAGGCTACGGTACATTGTTAGTGATGGAGCTGTTGTGTGTACTGAATGTAGTACGAGAATTGGATTTATATATTCGGTGAAGTCTGGTATTGATATCACACTTGGAGCGGGCACTGGGACTCCATATTAAACTGATGCGAATAATACGATGTGACACGATACGATGTGATATGATACAATATATTTTGTTAAGCATCATTCAATCGCCATGAAACTACACTAATACTGGATAATATATATATATATATATATATATATATATATTTTCCACTATTATTAGTTTTAGATATTAAGCTACAACATTTGAAAAGATTCAACCAATCACAACTCACTTTATAACTGTTGTCATTGTATCTATCTTGCGCATGCGCTCTTTTGATCACGCATAACGCGAGACCTGTTTAGGTTGGGGACACTAAGACACTACGAAAATTAGGGACACTAAGACATCGGGACGGCTATGG
Organism: Paralvinella palmiformis; assembly: GCA_025642065.1. Taxonomy (NCBI): domain Eukaryota; kingdom Metazoa; phylum Annelida; class Polychaeta; order Terebellida; family Alvinellidae; genus Paralvinella; species Paralvinella palmiformis. The sequence continues at coordinate 248,616 of JAODUP010000408.1, read as the reverse complement.
ACATTATAGATGCTAAGACATTAGGAATGATATAGACACTAAGACAGGTTAAGGAAGGTTATTATGGACACTGAACACTAAAGCACTATGAAGCTTATAGATACACCGAATACTAACGCACTAAAAATGTTACACTAAGATACTCCGGATGTGAGTCATAGAACTTGTATTGTCTTTGATGTTGTTGTTGTTATGTTTATACACGTAAAGTTAAATAGATACAATATGGCGTTTATCAACCGATTGATGGTGTCTATATTTTGTTGATATTTTGGTATTAATATAATACAACACAACATAAATAAATCCTCATCAACAATATATTTAGTCAAATCAGGAACCGATATTTTAATATATTTATCAGTTTGTGTAAAACAAATATGATATACTATTTATTGTTAGATGCGCCCCAGTTAAGGAGTGATTTAATTAGCCCTGGTTCTGGTCTATAATCTGAGACGTACGGTTGAGAGGCGGATCTTAGGGAAAACCGATGTTGATCGAATGAGAAATATCGCCCACGCAAGAAACAGTAGGATTCGATCCCCCGACTTGGAGGTTTGCAGGCGTTGCGCTACGAACTGCGCCAGGCGATGATTCGTATTCAGACACCGGATATTATAGAGATAAAATAGATGTGAATAACAAATAAACAAAATATTATATTTAGATCCACAGGTTATAACTGATTAGTTGATAAATCTGCATTTTGATATTTCAATATGTTTTAAGTTTCCGAATCGGGTACCCGTTAAACAGACACAGAATTAGTCTAATAATTTTGTGCAACAATTTCCATAATTTCATATTTAAATCGAAATGTGTACCCTAATTGTGATTGATCTATGTATTTAGCATAAAGAAAAGAAAATCTGCATACACACATATATGTATATATATATATATATATATATATATATATATATATATATATATATATATATATATAAACTACCTCATTTTAATTCGAATACATCTATATTCATTCATATAGGCTACGAGTAATATATATGTATACACTATATATTCATGGTCAGCAGTTCAGTAGACAGTATGTGTATGATTAACGGAAATCAGAACGACATATCCGTGGACAAAGACTACTCGACGACCAGAAACTCGACGAAGAGATGATACCACGAGAAAAGATAATTGGACAGCGTCTTCTCTGTCTCTCTGATAGACTGATCGACGGTATCCCACAACATAGACGACGGTTGAAGTCTCCCCCACACTCTCTTCCAGTGTTTACACTGGTAGTTAGTGGGCGCTCTAACCTAACGTTATTATTACCTATAGCCGATGTGTGTGTAATAAACTAGTGGTAGCGTGGCTCATTCGGCCGCTCTATATCTACTCCATAAACACGGCACAATGTGGCTTTTGTGGCGCGATTAGCGTGGCGCCAAGCCGTCCGCCTATGTCAATAGAACGCAGCGGAGTCGGCCACTCAGCCTTCGTCCAGCGCACGTAGTAAAGCGAGCACTCGCGTCTTTGTCGCCGCCTCTCAGTGTACGGTCTATTCAGGTTTTGGGAAGCAGCTGTCAGAAGGGTAGAGGAGAGCTGTCATAGCTGACGCCTCGGCGTGTCAATTGAATGTCATATGTCTGTCACAGTCATCCAGCAACACGGATTTTATTTTTATATATATATATATATATATATATATATATATATATATATATATATATATATATACACACATACACATGGACCGATTTCATGTCAATCTGGGGTCTATTTACAGTAAATGTCATAAGGTATATTCTATACACGCTGCCAACACTCCGGTCTGTAGCCTCGCTGATTCTCAATAGATTTGTGGCAAATTATTATAGGTGGTAGGCGCCAGGTAAGATACAATTATGACGATAATTACTGAGACGTGTCTCCAGCCAGGTGAGATGGCTTGAGGAGGAGGAGACAGGTAGACTATGGCGACTGTCATCTAGAGGTGTCTGTCATAAAGTGGACCATGTCTGACTGAGTCCGACCCCCCCCCCTCCCACTCCAGCTCTCTATACCATGTCGACGGTCTGTTTAAGATAGCGTATCCCGACTTTACACCGGATCAGACGTCCAGGAGGTTGGAAATTGTTAATTAAATACACTTAGCTACGACTTGTAATCTGGTCAGACAAGTGGGCGGGGAAGGAGGGGGGGGTTTAAGATGGTCCGGGTGAGTGTGTATGTGTGTGTGTGGGGGGGGGAGGAGTCGAAGTTATCTATGTGACTTATGATTGACGCTCGGAAATGCCGACGCAGGCGCATGCACGTGCGCGCGCTTTCCTCTACATCCTCGCACACGCAAAGATACATTCGTATACAGGTACGCGGAAACCCATCCCAACGAGTAACATATATACCCACACACATACACATATACACGTGTATATCATAGAAATATTATATATAAGTTAATTAATTATTCTGTTTTGTCTTGCTGTTTATCAGTTTAATTGTATCCAAAGAAAGAAGTTTGTTTCTTTGTGCTTTTTGCCTGTGTTTTTATATGTTTTATGTGTTTTTATATGTTTTATGTGTTTTTATGTGTTTTATGTGTTTTCCCGTTTGTTTTTATTTATAAGTGTGTGTGTTTTGTTACTGAGAAGGACATTTAATAAAATAATAACTCCTATTTCATTTATGTTTGTGTATGTATCCTGCGTCGTACACACACACACACACACACACACACACACACACACACACATACACATACACACACACGATATGATCTGTATATAATACATGACAGTCAGTGATGACACTTTACCTATATATGGTACATGACAGCCAGTGATGACACTTTACCTATATATGGTACATGACAGCCAGTGATGACACTTTACCTATATATGATACATGACAGCCAGTGATGACACTTTACCTATATATGGTACATGACAGCCAGTGATGACACTTTACCTATATATGGTACATGACAGCCAGTGATGACACTTTACCTATATATGATACATGACAGCCAGTGATGACACTTTACCTATATATGGTACATGACAGCCAGCGATGACACTTTACCTATATATGATACATGACAGCCAGTGATGACACTTTACCAGTATATGGTACATGAGAGTCTATGGCAGCGATACATTCAGCTGATAGATGGTGTTTTGTCCAATTTGTCCAGTGTGAGTCACCGATAATGGATATAGGAGTGGGAGACCCCGGAGATGGCTGGGTGGTTCTTCTGGTGGGTGATTTGACCCATCATGGTTCAGTGATTCGAGATATTTATACCAATTTTGAGGTAATGATTTTAGCGATGGGGGGATCCACTTTACGACTGGCTTGCCCCGTGGTTGGGTGATGCGCTCTATAGTGATCGAACTACGTGAGATGTATCTTATGGTGTGCATACGTGCGTACGTACATGCGTGTGCGTGTACGTGCATGTGTGTATATTTATGTATGTGTACGTGTGTGTATGTGCATGCATGCATGAGTGTGTGTGTGTATGCGTGCGCGTATGTGTGTAAGTGTGTGTGTGTTTTATGTTACATATAATAAAGGCGTGGGCTCAGGTTTTCGTGATGTTTATAATTCTTACAGAATTATGATCAAACGACTACTACCTAAATAGAAAACAAATTTTATATATTAGTACATATATAACGCAGCTATAACAGGAAATAAAGCATATATATCAGTACATATAATATCTATTATGATAATAATTATAATACCTCCGACAATAACAGAAATAATAGTATTTTCACTAAGCCCAAAATAGCACGACTAGTTTCGGTTATAAGAAACCTTTATCAAGTGCATGTTTTCTCTCTCTCTCTCTCTCTCTCTCTTCTCTGTTTTGTGTGTGTGTGTGTGTGTGTGTGTGTGTGTGTGTGTGTGTGTGTGTGTGTGTGTGTGTGTGTGTGTGCCTTGATGCCAGTAGCCGTGGACTAAGCTAGGAGTAGGACGACTCAAAGTCAATAACTTTTATTTGTCTGTCAACAGACGAAAATTTCTCTTCATCCAAACAGAATGGATAGGAACAAATAATGGTTACAGATGGTGGATACAGACGGTGGTTACAGACGGTGGTTACAGACGGTGGTTACAGACGGTGGTTACAGACGGTGGTTACAGACGGTGGTTACAGACGGTGGTTACAGACGGTGGTTACAGACGGTGGTTACAGACGGTGGTTACAGACGGTGGTTACAGACGGTGGTTACAGATGGTGGTTACAGACGGTGGTTATAGACGGTGGTTACAGACGGTGGTTACATATGGTGGTTACAGACGGTGGTTATAGACGGTTACAGATGGTGGTTACAGACGGTGGTTACAGACGGTGGTTATAGATGGTGGTTACAGACGGTGGTTATAGACGGTGGTTACAGACGGTGGTACGGATTGAAATTACAGACAGTGGATTACAGCTCAATGTACACTAACTTTTAATAGCATATTATTAATTTATGATGATGATAATAATAATAATGATAATAATAATAATAATAATAATAATAATAATAATAATAATAATAATAATAATAATAATAATAATAATATTATTATTATTATTATTATTATTATTATTATTATTATTATTATTATTTTGGCGCCTTATATAAAGTCGATATATGAATAGAAGAATATTAAAAAAATAATATGTATTTGAAGAGATTTTTAGTTCTCGTGCACATCCATGTATGTGAGTAAGAGAGTGTGAGAGAATGTGTGTGCGCGTGTGTGTGTTCGAGTGCGTGTTCCCCCTAACTCGGCCGGTATAGACTTGTACAATGACCGGTAGACCACGGTCGCTCATCGTTATATCTCTACCGAGTAGAATCAATTTCACGGTGCCGCTCTCTCTACTGTGACAAGTCACCATTATGTCGGTAGATAAGCTGTTATTACCGCCGCCGAGTAATCACGACGACCACTGAGTAAAGATACTCATCTAGCACACCCCAAAACCACCACCACCCACCACCCACCCGCCGGCACTACACGATCATCTGCGACCTCTGACCCCGAACCTCTCATTTACGGCGCCCCCTAGGGTCAAGCACACTAACTAGGAGGCCTCCGATGGGCGGCCCACCAATGAGACATTCGCCATTCCCTGGTCTTTGTCCTAACGCACAAATTTGTCACATCTATTTATCAGTCGACGATGGACTGACATGCGCAATCCATTTCCCGCACGTGGACGGCGACGATACGAAGTCACGCATACTCGCCGACATTCTCCGCGTCACGTGACTCCGAGCGGAGAACGCGCCTTTCCGTCTGGCGGGGTGAGTCGACGCCGGCAGTCACGTGACCGCAAGCGGAGCGATGGCTCTTCGTTCCCCCGGCGTCCGTTTCGGGTCGCCATCGTCGTCGTCGTCATCGTCGTTGTTCTGCTCACGTGACAGCGGCATCGCCATCGAGCGGAGCGGATACGTCATCGACGCCGACCCCACCGTCATACGGAGCACTTCCGGCCGGATCGAAACGGCGGCGAGCGGCGTTCGACGAGCTCTGACGTGGTCTCCGTCCGTGCCCCGCGTGCACCCTTTCTGCGGATAGTTTATCAAATCAATGACAGCAGACCGAGAGAGGGGCTAGCTCCCGGGCCCCGGGCTGGGTGCACCCCACCACCGTATAATCGTCGAGTTTCATTAGAGTTCGGCACAAAACGGGCGAAGATGACCCGGAGCAGACTATGATAGATTACTGGTCGTCGTACTGTCGACGTAAGGTGACATCATAGCTATCACGTGATCGCAGTATGTGGCTACCTACGTTGATTGCCCTCTGAGGAACGGCGAGGTACAGAGGGGGGGATGTTTTCCCGTCCCTCTTTCGCTATGAGGAAATGTTTTTGGGGGGATGTCGCTTGACAACTGAGGAATGTTTTTGAAACTAGAAACCAGCTGATGAAATGGCTTGAGGATTTCTGGAGGGGGGAAGTGTGTTTGCGGACTGTTGAGGATGTCCTTGAGGAATGTTTACATCTCGTTAACGAACGTAAATCGTTTCTTCGTGTATACGAGCGAGCCGCGAGTCACGTGACTGGTTAGTGAGCTAATCGGCGATATTAAGAGAAGTAGCGATCGTACGATGAATGATGTCATCGAAATGTTCCCCGAAAGACATCATGACACATCTTGATGACGTATTGTTGGTCATAGAACAACATGGACGAAGCATTCTATTTAACATTTGATCATTTATGTGTTGCCGCGCACACACGCACTCACTCATACACACACACGCACACACGCACTCTTACACACACACACACACTCTCTCTCTATTTCATCCCCCCACACACTTTCTCACACATACACACACACACATACACACACTCACTGAAACACACAAACGCACACAATCACACACACACACACACATACACACACACACACTCACACACACATACACACACAATCACGCACACACAATATGATCTATATAGTACATGAAAGTCAGTGATGACACTACCTGTATATGTGTTTGTGTTTGTGTGTGTGATTTTTTAGCTGTGTATCTGTGTGTGTATGTGTGCGTGTGCGCGCACGCGCGCGTGTCCTCATAAACCTACCTATTCTTTATATTTCCACAATTCCTATACCCCCTTCTCTATATATTATATGACAATAACCCAGGTGTTATTATTGGTAAATGTGTCATCTTTTTTTAATCGTTGTCACTTCCAAAATCACGTGACACATCATGATGATGACACTTCTTTTGTTTGGTTGTCTTTTTGTTGTCTTTTTGTTGTTTTTATTGTTGTTTTATCTTATTGAGTTTTTGTTGTTTGGGGGGTGGAGTAAAGAGTTTTTGAATCCACATTATTTTCCTTGTCATTGTTTCTCATTTAATACACGTCTGTCTGTCTGTCTGTCTGCCTGTCTGTCTGTCTGTGTGTCTGTCTCTATGAGTTCTGTAGTTGTTACCCACATACGTCTACATTTGTTCACGTAACACGTTATCACACAAACAAATAAGGTCTTCGGAAATATTAAGATTCTCTCTCTCTCTCTCTTTTCGTGTGTGTGTGTGTGTTTTCTCTCTCTCTCTCTCTCTCTGTGTGTGTGTGTGTGTGTGTGTGTGTGTGTGTGTGTTTGTATGTATGTGTCGTGTGTGTATGTCATATAGAGTGTGTGTGTGTGTGTGTGTTGTGTGTGTTGTGTGTGTGTGTGTGTGTGTGTGTGTGTGTGTGTGTGTGTGTGTGTTTTATGTTACATATAATAAAGGCGTGGGCTCAGGTTTACGTGATGTTTATAATTCTTACACAATTATGACCAAACGACTACTACCTAAATAGAAAACAAATTATATATATTAGTGCATATAATATATATTATAATAATAATCCTATTACCTCTTACATTAGCAGAAATAGTAGTATTTTCACTCAGCCCAAAAGGCACTGGCACAGAGAATCTCGAAGCGTGGATTCAAACTGTGGACGATTATTCAGGGGGCTGAATACAGTGTGACGACTTTTCATGCTGAGACATATGTACTATCTCACCAGTCCGGTGTGTGTGTGTGTGCCTGCATGTCTACCTGTATGTGTACCTGTATGTCTACCTGTATGTCTACCTGTATGTCTACCTGATGGCGGCATGTCTGTTTGTTTGTGTCAGCCATATCCTTATTATGCATATCCTAAATTTAACACGCACATATCATCATATCCAAAGTTTCACCTCAGCTTCATATGTACATAGACATTTATAATATATCGCCGGATGCACCCCCCCCCCCTCTTTCAGTTATAGCCGGAGAGGACATCTCTCCGATATCAAGGTTAGTATATCAATCGGGATCACCTCCGTACACACTATCCCGATCCAGGTATTGTATTATTCACCGACCATTAGTCACGAGTTGCTTATAAACAACTCGGCCAAACACGACAACTTTTGTTGTCGGAACAATTCCGCCGCTTATCGTATCCCATTCGGCGTCATCTGATCCCGATCTATCGGGATATTAATTTCATTCGGGATCCGGTAACCGCTGCGTGAATGCCGTATTAATAACGATCACCAGACGCAGGCGACCCCACGCGGCGATAAAATCTCTATTGTCTTAGCACAAATAGCCCCGCCTCCATTGTCTCCGTACGATCCGAGCCGCTTCCAGGATCTTCAGGAATTCGGTACACCGGACTTCCGGTCGCGAAGCGCCGCCAATCAGATCGCAGATAAACGGCGTGCGTGCTCCGTGCGTTTTCGCTTTGTTTCGCTCGCGTTTCGGATTGTTCTCCGAATTTCAGCCGCGACGTTGTTTGTTGTCGCGTTCGGGATACGCAGAATGGCACCTGGAGACCGGGAACAATCCGGATTTATTTCTTGTGTTGCGTTTTTCGCTTCGAATTGTTATAATTTCATTACGCTAATTAATTATCGCCCAGTTTGACTATTGTTACCGAACAGTTTAGACGTATTAGAGCAGATCACGTGACCGTGATTGTTGGGCGTGGCCGTGACTGGCATGGAGGGAGAGGAGGATGTTTTTAATGTTGTTTATATATTGGAGCCCAACTTAATCTCAGCTAAGTCTTTTTGTGAGGTTTTCTCTACATTATCTATCTCCCATAGAGATATATAGATAGATATATAGATAGATAGATAGATAGATAGATAGATAGATAGATAGATAGATAGATAGATAGATAGAAGAGATAGAAAAGAAACAGTTATTCATATTAATTATGGCCGTCATGTTCCCCCAAACACGACGTCGACCTCTGACCTCAGTGATCAGACGACTTCATGTTTACCATATCGGTTTACGTGCCAGATGTGACGGATTTGATCGTCGATGACGCTCAGGATCTAATCTGGATCTGTTCAGGATCTAATCAGCGCCGTGCTAATGATTGCATACACGCGAATCAATCCATTAATTTATGGAAATGATAGCACCGTGTGGAATGGCGAAGAAATTTATATAACAACAATAATAATAATAATAATAATAATTATTATTATTATTATTATTATTATTATTTGGATGGGTTTATCATGGGTTGTCTATATGGTTTGGTTGTTGTCTCAGTGTTGATGCGTGGTTGTCTGGATCTGACTGATTACCCTGGTGTGTGGGTAGTTACTAGAGTTGTCTATTTACTGGGTATCCGGAGAGTAGTAATTGTCAAATATCTAATAAGTCATCTCGGTGTTTTTTTGGTTGTCTTACTTGTGTTGTCTTTATATCTGATTAGTTGTTTTGTTAGTTCACTGGTTATCGGTAGTCCCTTTGTTATGTAGGCAGTGGTTGGTTGTCTATTTTCCCGACAGGTTGTCTCGTCGATTCTCTGGATATCTAAATGGTTGGTGTATCACCTGTCCGGTTGTCTGATAGGATGTTTGTGTTCTTTGACTGACTGAATCCTTGATCGATTGTGTGGTTGTCCGACTGGTTGTCTGATTGGATCCGTGGCTGTCTGACTAATTGTCCGGGCTTCTGATTGGCGTTTCCGCCCGATTGTCTTCGCATAGTACCGGGTACGTGGGCTGTCCGACCGGCTGTCTGGGTTGTCTCAGCAATACTCCAGCGCCACCTGCCGGGCTCCCACGTATTATTCCGTGTATATTTTTACAAGATGTCTCCGAAGATTATCTGATAATCAGCCGAATATCTCCTGTTATGAGCCTCTAACAAAAACTCGCTGACGCCAAGTTGGCTCTGTGATCACGTGACGAGTGGCCCATACCGGATATTACCCTCTAATCGGATGGTCGGCGTTTAAATGGCGCCGAGAAAGAAATTGATTAAGTATATAAACAAGATGGCGACAATTGTTGATGATGTTTACAGAACGATAATTCGGTGATTAGTTGTCTCATCTCAGTAACGACACCTGTTCTTACAACGGACAGTTGTCGCTCCGGGTACATCCCAGAAGCGGATCCAGTAGGCGGTCTGGATCCCCCCCCCCTCATCGCCCGCCCCGTCATTATCAGTAGGAGCCTCGGGCTGTGCCGATTATAGAAAAAATTAAATAACATCGAGAACTTTAATAAATACGTCACTTGAGATGTCTAAAACACACACACATACATACACACACACACACACACACACAATACTCACACACACACACACACACACATACACACACACACACACACACACACACATGTATATATATATATATATATATATATATATATATATACAAACACACGCACACACGCACAGACAGAGAGACAAAGGGAGGCGTCACGTGTCCTAGTTGGGGTAGCCGAATTCTACGCGCTACGTAAGCGAAGATAGCAGCGGAACCGGAAGTGAATTATCGATGTCTGAAGTAGAATGGAGAAAAACAACGAATGAAATAAACGATTAATGTTGTTGTGATTCTGTATATTATATAATTAATTTAAACAAAAATTGATATTTAAAATATTAATTAATAATTGGTTAATGATCTAAAAAAAACTCTTGTTAAAACATCCCCATCACACACGCGCGCATGCACGCATGCACGCACACATTCTGCCACGAGAACTCATTACCCATCGTATAGCCGCCATATTTAAAGCATTGACGTCACATCCGCCGGCTCACAGCTGCTATCCGTCAATGCGCAGCACGCTACCTAGCGGCCTCCTCCTGAACGACGGTTGTTTACGTAACCGCAGCCCAATATATATGGCTAGAGGCGACACCGTGCGGCAACTGTACAAATAATAAAATAATTCCAACGGCCTGATGAACCTTGAAAACTACATCGAGGATGGCGGCTACCGCCTCGTGTTGGTAATTAAAACGGCATTGGATATTAACACCGGACACGTCATGTGACAAAACTACCAGCGTCCCCGAGGCTCGGCAAGATCCGATCACGTGGTGTTGTTCTTCGGCGATCGAGCACGTGATAGATTTTGTAGATTTCAGCGATGATGAGTTATCGAATATGAGCCGGTTAAGGAGGCTCGCTCATCAGGGGGCGTCACAGGTAGGAGGGCCAGGAGTGGGCGATAATGGCGGCGAAACGAAACGACATACGTCTGTCGGTTACCACGTGACCGCCGACGGCCGACAACAGATGGCGATATTTAGTGGTGAGAAATGAAAACACTCACTTCCGGTCCGCTTGACACATCGAAGGATACTTTTTAAAGGCTAGAAACGAGCCACGTGTCGCTCGCCCACGCGAGCGTCTACTTTAATACGCATGCGCAAGTGTGAAGTCATTGTAGTTGTTGCTGTTATCGCTATGATCTCTGTTGTTGTCGTTGTTGTATTTGTTGTTGTTGTTTTTTTAGGCTATTGATGTTGTTGTTTTGTGTTTTATAGTGCATATCACAATCAAAATTACCATACCATACCATGGCCGACTTCCTGTCTTTAAACACGTGTCATCATTGCCACGTAGACAGTAATACGCCTATTTTCTAATTCTGATTAAGAACGCCACACGCATTATGATGAGGTCAGCACGATCGGCAATTGTAAAGTTTTCAACTCGAGCACGTGACCAAAAAATAAACAATCCCAGCGGTGATGAGAACAATTTCTGGATGTCATATCTGGGTCATCTGGATATTTTTCAGTGTTGCCTAAGGTCTCTACTGTAAATGACTGTACCACCCACAACGACAGTTCTCTTTAAAACGATGTGAGTCTTAAGACAACTCAGACACTGCGAGGTCCCAGAATCTCTCTCTCTCTCAATCTCCATTACCCCTCTATCTTGCTGTGTTTGCGTTTGTGCCTGTGTGCGCGTGCGTGTGTATGTGTGTGCGTGTATGTGTGAGACACTCTCTCTCTCTCTCTCTCTGTGTGTGTGCGTGTGTGTGCGTGCGTGTGTGAGACCCCCCCCTCTATCTCTGTGTCTGTGCGTGCGTGTCGTGCGTGTGTGTGTGTGTGTGTGTGTGTGTGTGTGTGTGTGTGTTTGTATTTAGCAGTTAAATCAATCAATGCTCGACTTCCCGGTCACTCCCAGTTGAGTACACCCCCAAGGAATGGCCGGTCTACTGTACCTGCGCCGCTACACCTATGCCACCTCCAGCTGTACCGCCTACAGCTGTACCGCCTACAACTGTACCGCCTACAGCTGCGTCAGTCGTCGATTGGCGGGCAAATGACGGGAGAACCTCGGCCAGGTAATCTCCAAATATAATGGATGAAGTCGAACGGAGTAAAGCAAAACACCTCCAACTTAGCCCGCATCCGAACCCACCGCCCTTAGGGTCTTCGACCGACCACACTATCAGCTCGACGACAGAGATACTTTTGATGTCAATACCTGGCTCTCCAATTGGAGCTACCTGGGTCCTGAGGCTGATCATAATCTCGGGATTGGCCTATTAAATTACGACATCTCGCATTAACCTGTCCACGTGTGCGTGATGCGCGTGATCGTGCATGCGTGCATGTGCGCATGTGTATTATGTCTGCTGTCCAGGCACGCAGACACCGTGACGCGTACTAACCCTGATATAGTAACTGTGATATATTATATAAAACAAATTCAATCAGTTGGCTCTCCATAAAATGGTCGGTAGGGTGTAATATATCACCCCCCCCCCCCTTATAGCTTATATAAGATAACATTTAGAACTTTTATGATTGATGTCGATTTTCACCTAGTTTATATATTATTATTATTATTGTTATTATTATTGTTATTGTTTCTAAATGGGAGTTTCATGTCTAGATAATTTATTCCTAGTCTTCATTATAATATAAATAGAGGAATGTAAAAGGCGCGAAGCAGACGATCTCTGTGCGATTACCCTATATTTTCTTTCTATAGTTTTATATTTGTATTGTTGTCATTATGATTTGTTAATTTACTAACTGTTATAAGGAATAATGGCTTTAATCCTGTACCCGGGCTCCGTCTGGTAAATATGGATCTATAAATGGCACACATCTATCAATATGTGGAGGTATGGAACATTTTATTTTTAGATTAATGTATGTATAGTTTGTATTTAGATTTATGGAGGTATGTCTCGAAGGATGTTTAGATATGTTGATGCTCTGTGCCTGTTGCCTCTTACTATGTACCCTAAAACACACACACACACACACACACACACACACACACACACACACACACACACACACACACACACACACACACACACACATACATACACACACATACACACACAGATATATATATATATATATATATAACACGCACACGTTACAGACACTCATACACGCACGCACGTTCGAACGCATGCACACACGCACGCACGCACGAACACGCTCACATACGGTATATTGACTAAGCTGATAATATAGCCTTTGATCAGTGAGAAACGCCGTGTAGTTCTGACATTGGCCGCTAGGTGTCTCCTCGTTAGCTGTGCGCCACTTTTTCGCTGAATTAATTACAAATTAGCTTTAGATTATAGAGAAGATGGGAGAGAGGATGTCACATGTGTGTCATAAGACTGTCCTCGTCGCTACCTCCGACTGATTACTGATAGTTAGACGCGCTGCTCTGTGATGTATGTCTAGTAGAGTGTCGCTACTGTCTATTAGACGTCGTTAGGTAGGTGGGGAGTGCGTCTGATATCGATCTAATATCGCTCACCGGTCGTCAGACACACATATCACACTTGGTATCCAGGGACGCTAACCGGCTGACTAAGGTCAGTGTCTGCTGATGGAGATAACTGGACATCATAATAATGTCTGGTTGGTTTTCGGATTTTTTGTTTGTTTGTTTGTTTGTTTGTGCCTGTCTATGTATCTCTCTTTATGTGTTTCTCTCTGTGTGTCTATGTGTGGTTGTATGAATGCATTCATAATTACGAACTGGTGAAGGCATACAACTTTGCGCGAACAGACAGACAGACAGACAGAGAAGGCAGGCAGAGATGTAGGTAGGTAGGTAGGTAGGTAGTAAGACAGACAGACAGACAGACTATCTCTGTCAGTCAGTCTGTCAGTCTGTCTGTCTGTCTGTCTGTCTTCTCTCTCTCTCTCTCTCTCTCTCTCTCTCTCTCTCTCCTCTCTCCTCTCTAACACTCACTCCCTCCCCCCTCTCTCTCCTTCTCACCTCTCTCTCTCTCTCTCTCTCTCTCTCTCTCTCTCTCTCTATATATATATATATATATATATATATATATATATATATATATATATATATATATATATATATATATATATATCAACCTCTCTTTCTCCAGACCAAACTTCACTCTCTACAATCGACTACTTCATGTCGAGGTAATATTTTACGAGAAAATAAATTATATCGTCAGAAAACGAAAAGCTAAAAGTAATGTGATCAACAAATCAACTTTCTACGTGAAGATGGTAGAGAAATAAACATTGTTTAAGTCCATTTCTTAATATATATATATAAAATATATATATATATATATATATATATATATATATATATACAGACGAGTGCGGGGGGGTCGACGCCATTCATTAAAAACCAACAGAACACACAAACACACACAAACACAGTCTCTCTCTCTCTCTCTCTCTCTCTCTTGACGTCGAGACTTTGACCAGTTTGTGGTCTTTATTCTACCAAAACGTTGACGCTTTGATCAGAAATACAAATATGGACGGAGAGGGGTCACATTTTCCACTCCAATATTATAATATTGTGGCCATGCCATGATGGTTTGAGGCGTCACAGTGGCTGGCTGAAGTGGTCTAACTGGAGGACAGAACGATGGCTCACAGTTCGGCTTTCTCGCTCGGCTTGGCCGGGCTGGCGTGTGGCTAGTAGCGAGGTGTAATAGAGTTCGGCATTAATGGTGTAAATCTTGACCATGTGAGATTGTTCTTGAGTTCAGTGGTTCAGCCCAGACGTTGGTCACACTTGGGATATGTGACCGAGGAGCCACTGCCTATAAAGAAATAACCCACAAACACAGGTATAGGTCTGGTTTGAACCCGCAGCCTTTGAGGTTTCCAGTGCAGCGCTCTAGCCACTTCACCATTGGAACACCCTGATCAGATCTAGATGATCCAATGGGTCTATGTACCGGTTAAAGGCAGAGTGGGTGAGTGGCGTCAGTGCTTCACCATCGCTTTTATTCACATATATATATATATATATATATATATATATATATATATATATATATATATATATATATGACATTGACAATGCATACTTAATAAAGGGCCAAAATATTATATATTTATCTGTTATCTCGCCTATGATATGATAATTAGCGAGTTGTTGTTGTATTTGACAAATCTATTCCGCTAGGGGTCGTCTTTTGTATAAACACATCACTTTTTCTAATTGGAACTTTCGTCATCAAACTCTGAACAGATTAATTAATTCTTTTATTATATTTATTGTCACTATTATCACCATCATAATCCCGACTATTGTCCTTTAATGTGTGTGTGTGTGTGTGTGTGTGTGTGTGTGTGTGTGTGTGTGTGTGGGGGGGGGGTGTCTGTGTCTGTGTGTGTGACAACTATATACCCGTCGTAATTAGCGTGTTGTTATACGTGTTGTTATAAAGTATAATCATACCTGTGTATAATTGTCTATACCCGTATCAGAAGAGCATAGATAGTATCTCTAACTGTGTGCGGGATATTTGAATAATGTAGATAAATTAGTTTTATCTGACACAAAACAACCATCATATATACATATATACATATCTCAGGTGTTTTTATGACTTATTTTATGATATGCAGCATTAATTTTATTGTTTCTGTTATTCTTAGTATTGCTATTATTATTAATGCAATTATTATTATTACTATTATTATTGTTGTTGTTGTTGTTGTTGTTGTTGTTGTTATATTGAAGACCTTATGAATATTACCAGCCCCAAATAAATTCAATTTGCTAAATAAATAAGTCAGATCGTCATATAATTCCCACCTATACATATGTTCATATTCATATATCATCATGTTAATAATTGTGTGTGTGTGTGTGCGCGCGGGCTCGCGTGTGTGTGTGTGGGGGGGGGTGAAATGCAAAAACAAATACAAGCACAAATATTTTGTTACCGGTTGAGTGGCCGACGTTTCACCTGACCGATAATTAACAACAACAAAAACTCCAATTAATTTTATTAATTATCCGAGAATATGATGATCAAAGTGACGACCCCTTAAGGTTGACTGATAGTTATAACGTCCACAATCAGGAGCAGTAATAAACAATTTGACAAACTAGCAACAAATCAAAGTCAACAGCGGACGAGGTGCGTGAGACAGCGACACCTATAGACAGTGGCGCCCCCACGCTGGCTGGCCGAGTGACGGGAGCGGGTGACGCGACGGGACATCTAAACATCACGTGGACGGACACGTGATGATCCATTTGATGTCAACGAGTAATTAGTTCGATGGTACCTCGGTATCTGTGTCGTGAACGCTGTTTATGATCGTACACGGTATAATTATGTCAAAAATGTTTCTCGGCTCCGCCAGAGGGTGTTTGGGATACGATGGGATACATTTTTATGTCATTCTGTCCTTCACGAAATGCATGAATTTGGTTTATTATAAAAATAAAAGAGGATGGAACTAGTAAAAGAACATATACAAACACACAAACAAACACACACACACACATACACACACACACACACACACACACACACACACACACACACACACACACACACACTACCTATTAACATATAAACCATCCATGTATTATCATATTTTGACCTTTCATCTCGAGATTATCAACCCTGTAATCCACCATTAGCACCCCATTATCAACGGCTAACTACGTCAAAAGCTCTTAGAGCATCCGACAACAAACACGGACTAAACACATCATACATACCCTTTACGTATTTTGTGACATACTCAGCGACGTTTATATCACCGGCGTGATATAGACGGGTTAAGCGTTATCCCTTATCTCCACGTTATATCACCATGTTAGATAAAACCGCAAGATAACAGCTAGTGTTATCTATGTTAACATATAGATCTAGATCGATCCGTTCTAATCTATATACAGTCTGGTGTTAGTTGTTGTGATAACATTTCTTGTTTGTTCACATTGGTTTTTCTCTGATCTCTGGTGTTAATAATATCCCGTTAGCCTATTTTGTCAGAATGTCATGTTAGGATGTCGTTGTTAGAATGTCGGGTTAGGATGTCATATTGGGATGTAGTTTTGGGGATGTTATTTTCGCGTGCCGTATTAGAAGGTCGTGTTAGGTTGTCGTGTTAGGATGTCGTGTTAGGTTGTCACGTTAGCTTTTCGTGTTAGGTTGTCGTGTTAATTTTTCGTGTTAGGTTGTCGTGTTAGGATGTCGTGTTAGCCTGTCATGATAGGATGTCATATTAGGATGCCTTTTAAGAAGTTATGTTGGTTTGTCATCCCAAGATCGCAAGCTAAAATGTCGCGCGCGTGCGTGCGTGTAGGTGGACGCACGAGTTTCTGTGCATGTGTAAGTGTATGTTTCTCCAGTACTTTATATATAGTAGCGACTCATCACACGACAGAAGACCCCCCTATATATCCCCCCCCCCCCCCCCACCCATCTCATCTTGCTGTCCAATCAGCTTTTAGATAATTATTGTTCAGTTTCTCGCTTCCTAATCACTCGATAACCAATCAGAGAACACCTTACAAACGCTACAATGGCTCGTTCGATAACCAATCAACGATCGTCTCACATACAGTAATATATTATATTAGGAGATTATCGATATATCACTTCTCTTATCACGTAAATGACAAATCTTATTGTCATTTTACTGAAATCAATTCTCCTATAATATATAACTTACAGATGTAGGTGTGTTGAGGTATGTCGTTGTGTGACTAGGTATGTGTTCTGTATAATATATATATGTGTGTGTGTGTGTGTGTGTGTGTGTGTGTGTGTGTGTGTGTGTGTGTGTGTGTGTGTGTGTGTGTGTGTGTGTGTGTGTGTGTGTGTGTGTGTGTGTGTGTGTGTGTTATTTATGACGTGTATATCTTATATATGACAAGATAGAGAGAGAGAGAGAGAGAGAGAGAGAGAGTACTTGCTTCCTAAAATGTTTTTTTTTCCGATTGATCAATTGATTGACTGGTTTAGGAAAATGTAGGTATGAATGAAATAGGACAAGCACACAGGTAACGCAGATGGGGAGAGGAACTACAGATGTAGATACGACACAGATGTCGAGAAGATTCGGATGCGACTGATTCGTGAATCTGCAGGAGAAGCGATCCTTCAGCCAGTGACGTCATTGTTTCAGATAATTACCCGATGTAAACAAGACAATAAGAGGACATTAATTATGTCAGCTAACAATAACCAGCCACTGTAGCTCAGTAATTAGTAATATCATTTATCAAACGATGTTTTGTTCATTGTCAAAATTATAAAAACATTATTTTAGCACCAGATCGTCGCTAACTGACACACCTGTTACAGGTGATTTAATGGCATCTTTCTGACAACAAACACATCTACAGATGTCACCTGTTGTTGTTGTTGTTATTAATGTTGTTGTTGTTGTTATTGATGATGTCGTTGTTGTTATTGATTTGACCACCCATCCCACACATAAACTGTTTAATTATACGCCAGCCATATATAAACACCCACCCAAATTCAACCACCAATACACACTTAGCCATAATAATACTATGCCTATATTCCCACCCTTCAGCCACCCATATAGATAGATTAGCCACCTGATTCACCGCTACCCCCCCCCCTAATCCATCACAAACATATATACATATTTGCATACAGATATATATTATATGTAGAGATATCTTACCTATATCATGCCTCACTTGCTACCTATAATATCACTGTTAGAGCACGTGCTATTGAGTTACGACCGAAGGCGAAGGTCATCATAAGGTTTCTACTCAGTTGACTTCCTGTTGTTATCTGGATGACGTCACGTTATAAATCTCGTAACTTGTTCTATTCACTTCCGGGTCGTAATTCGTGCTTCGTCGGAGGCCGAATGAAGCGGACCGGAAGTGAAACGATCGTAATTTTCGAGCGATCTTTGTTAGATTTCGCCGAAATCTGCTCTGTACAGCACGTGACTTTTACGTCATAAATAACGATATCGCGTAATGTTACTTTCGGATGACAATAAAAGCTGACGCATTCATGTTACTTAAAGGTTGAGACATATCTAATCGTGATATATATATAATATATAGTCTGTCTGTCTGTGTGTCTGTCTGTCTGTCTGTCTGTCTGTCTGTCTGTCTGTCTGTCTGTCTGTCTGTCTGTCTGTCTGTCTGTCTGTCTGTCTGTCTGTCTGTCTGTCTGTCTGTCTGTCTGTCTTTTTCGTCTGTTATTGATTAAATTTTTTTTTCCCTTGTCCGTCAGTTCGTTCTTTTGTTTCGTTTTGTTTATAATATTTTGTTATTAAGCCTAACAATAACAATATACGACTAAATCTCCGGGATTATTATAACAATATGTTTGTATCAAGACGAGGAGCGGGCGGGGGAGGGGGGAGGAGGGGGAGGGTGGGTCGAGGCATGTCAACATTCGTATAGTTAATGTCTTAACATAACTGGTCTGACATCGGTATCTAGGCCAGCCACATAACTCGGTCACATCCAGACGGCACTAGTCACGTGCCGTCACGCCAAACTCACGTGGTCCGGATCGCGCCAACGTCGGCGGAACATCGCAACAAGCTGTGCTCATCGAACTGATGCTGTGACGTCACATCAGCCTCGTCCGCCATCAATATCCGTAGCGCCGCTGGCCGCATCGTACTTCCCGCTTCCGGTCACGTGACCGAGTCCGCGTATCTCCGGAGATCGGCGACACATCTCGGCGGAGAGCGTCTATTTTGCCGGAAGTTCCTCCCGGTGGCAGCCATGTTTTGCGCACCGTCGAATCCGTTACTTTCGCCGAATCTACTTCCGGTGTCTAGCGCCGGACGGGATCCAGGTCCGCCGTCTAAAGAGAGAACATTAAAGCGAAGCGAAGCTCTCTCCATTTGATGTCGCTCGCGTCACGGAAACAAGATCCACTTCCGCCGGAAGTCGGCTCGATAAGACAGGAGCTAGCGGTCGGACGCTAGGTGGCGCTTCCTTCGGAGTGTGAAGAACACGTGTTCGCTCGTTCTGGAGTCCGCTTTGATCTCCGCCCTTCTGGAATCTTCTCCTCGGCTTTTGTGGAAGTTCGACAACAGGAGACCGATAAGAGGCGCGGCGGAAGTGTGCCGTGCGCCATCTAGCGGATGTGGCGTTAGTCATTGGTGGCATGTCACGTGCGAGTCGTTAATCGGCCGCCAACAGATCTGGTTCATACTCTCGTGATTAGTTAAAAATTAATTATTGATTAATTGTCGTATCGATTATAACCATCTGGAATGTTCCGGATCGATCCCAAACTATAGAAATATCTTACGTGAGTACGAGCGTAGGCTCGTTCATGTGTGTGTTTATGTTTGTATATGCATGCATGCGTGCGTGCGTGTCTGTGTGCGTGTGTGTCTGTGTGCGTGCGTGCGTGATTACAATCAGTGTCGTCGTGTCCAGAATGGCATTAACGTTAACCAGCATCTCACTTCATGTCCTGGATATTCCCATTAAATAATCCCCATTATTAATGACAATAAAGCCCATTACCGCATCTTTAATGGGACCAGGTGTTGTGTCCACTAGTTAGCGTTGTCATATCGACAAATCTGCCAACAAAACCACCTGTCGACGATCGACCTATCCGTGGATCCGGTCATCCCTATATACTCATAATCCCAGTATTATCGTCATCCCTGGATCGTAGCCATCCCTGGGTCCAACTGATGGATGGCTATCTGATCGTTCCGGATTGTTGATGGCACGGATATGGCATGAGTAAGTGACATCAGCCACGTGCAAGGTAAACTCTCTTACACCGGAAGTCGATATTAGAACGGCTCGTAACTGTCACGTGTGATTGATGATACGGGTTACCATGCCAACAGCTCCTAATCCGGAAGCTCTGAATAACGAAGCTAGATCAGGCGGGCCAAGATTTCAATATTTAACATGAGGTCGTGACCTCTGGCTCACCATCGGGGTCAACTTCAGCCAATCTAACGCCTTCTGCTCGAAAAATACCCCCTAGGTGATGACGTCACGAACATGGCGGTCACCTTCGGGTCGATACTGATTGATGATTGGTGATCGGTGGAACACGAACTATTGATCAATTTGGTAGTGCGTGCGTGCGTGCGTGCGTGCGTGCGTGCGTGCGTGCGTGCGTGCGTGCGTGCGTGCGTGCGTGCGTGCGTGCGTGCGTGCGTGCGTGCGTGCGTGCGTGCGTGCGTGCGTTAATCACAAATCTTGAATACAGCAACTAGGCGATTCATCGGGCTTCGTGAGAGGCGTCTTTTCATACTGAGACGTGTAATAATAGCTTATCAGTTCCGGTTATCTATGTTTCCGTGTGTGCATCAGTGAGTGCGAATTCGTGTGTACGTGCGTGCGTATACACGTACGTATCCGCACGTGTGTAAGCGTGCAAGACTGACAAATCTGATGTGAATTAGATAGATGGGTCAATGTTGTGTTATCAAATTGCTTTTAGCTAAACATCGAAGGTCACTTTCAGAATTAATTGATTGATCCTGAATAATAATCTTGATAAAGATAGACATCCATCCATTCCAAGATGTCTGCTTAGCTCTCGTGTCAAAATAGCAACTAGCGCAGAGCCGACCTCTGGCAGGTTACGACCTTCAGACCCGGAGACACTCCTAATCATCCGCCTCGCTTGTTAGGCATATCCAGAACACAGAATCGGAGTTGATCCAGATTTGCGCTATTTTTCGATGCCTAAGGGACGATCCACGCGTTTAATGCTCGGATTACGGCGTAATCATTCCGTGACACACACCATTACGCCGGAAGTAAATCACAAACACGTGACTGCTCGGCGGCGATCCGGAACGGGGCCGATTGCTCGCAACGTCAACTCGTCGCTAATGATCCCGAATCGACATTGGCTGGCGTTTATTGGATCCTGATGGGTTGGACACGTTTTCGGATCGATCGGGAGGAGCAACATTCGCCATTTCAATCCGGATTGAAAGAAAGAAAAATATAAATAACTGTACTATTATTTTCATTGAAATTGAACCAGTACAACTCTCGATGTTAGTACCGGATGTTTCCATGACCTAACTAGTACCATGGATGATAATCTCGGCTTGGCTATTTCCGAAGGATGCTTCATTCTTCACTTTTCAATCTTGCGCGGCTCATTTAGCCTACCTTGTACAAAAAGTGGCTTTAAAATAGCATTATGTTTATATTATGCCAAAAGGACATTATTTAAAGAAATTCTTGTAAATTTTCATCCCATTGGAAAATAGATAATTCTTTATTAAAAGATTAATTCTGACATAAATTCAGAATCCTATCAGCGATCGGGTGTCACATGAGATATACTCGTGAATATCGGGTTCTGTCACGCGCGGCGGAGTTGTGTACTGACGTCAACAACGTGTCCGCGTTTCTGGTAGAATTTTTCTCGGTTATGTGTGCGTGCGTGCGTGCGTGCGTGTGTGCGTGTGTGTGTGTGTGTGTGCACCCGCGCGCGAGTGTGTGTGTTTTACGTCACCACTTTCTGCGTGCCGACACCGAGCACCGGCGGTGTAATGGCTAAAGGACTGAGCCGTAAACCTCCAGGTTGCGGGTTAGAATCCTAGTCGTGGCTGTGTTGGTGGAATCTGTTTCCTTACGGAGTCACCCCTCGACCAAATGTGCCAGGGATGACCAGTGCCGAGGCTAAACAAATCAACTCAACAACAACTATACAGTTCTGCATTAATACAGGAAGTATGTGACTACTAGCTGCCCACCAATCCCTCAATAAATCATCATTGTCCAAAATCGGCTACGGCAGCTGGTTATTGGACTCGAACCGGGGTTCTCCCAGTATCTGTTCGATCACCCTATCTACTCGGCCATAGCCAGCAATCGCGAGCTGTCAATCATAAAATGGTTCATTATTTATTAATAATATCCATAAATTGACGACAACACGTCACATATGGCGATATATTATAGCCGATATTCTGTAGTTAATGTTCGTGTAATTGGCTTAAGCTAATCGTGTTTTTCTAACCTCCGCCGGGGGGCCTACACGTAGTCACGTGACGCCACGTGATCACGGCTCGTCGCTTTACGATATATCGGAGTCCGATATGTCGTAAACACTTATCTCCCGACGATGGCAGACATCTGCGTCGCTAAAGGCGACCGCTCCATCGATCGTAAACACGTGATCGTCGTCGACTACCGATCACTTCCGGTCTTGGTTACCGATCATTATAATTTAGCCGCCAGTTGGCAGGCGTGCGTTCCGACCGCACCGCCATCTAGCGACGATGCTCAGCCGGTCAGAAAATCAACCTTTGCGCATGTCGTAATTCGTCACAGCTCGTTACTTCCGCCCGCGAGCGATATTGCGAGAAGACTTTTATGGCGGCTCGCTGATCGGTGATCGGTGATTTGGTGACGAAATAAGCGAAATGTGAGCGAAATTATGATCGATCTCCATCAATCACTGATCGATCACAGACACTCACACACACACACACAAACACACACACACACACACACACACACCAATAAACATGAACAACATCATATGAGTGTGTGTGTGGGGGGGGATGATTCTATTGATCGACTATCGATCACGGTACTGACCGGAAGTTGACGAGTTATCACCG
>JAODUP010000408.1:177500-220000 GCA_025642065.1 Paralvinella palmiformis | reverse complement strand
CCTTCATACATCAAACATGGCGATGAGAGAAAGGCAAATGAGAGGGGATTGTCTCTCTTACTGGACTACAGGGACAGTGGGAGTGTTTGGTGGGGGGGGGTCATCATTGAGAGATACACGCAGATGGGTAAACAGAGAGTTAGGGAGAGAGTAGAAGCGACGGAGAGAGAGATTTGGAAAGATAGATAGATAGATAGATAGATAGATAGATAGATAGATAGATAGATTGAGAGAGAGAGACTCTTAATGACTCGGGGGGGGGGGTATTATAAATGAAATTACTACAAAATCCCGCTAAGTCGTCCTTCAAGCCCTAAATAATCGACCCCCGAATTACACTTCCCCCCCGTCCCCGTCCACTAATCACTCTTACCCCGAAATACACCCCCAATCTTCCACAGTAATGTATCAAGGAGATTTAGACCAAGAGATGGTGAGAG
Organism: Paralvinella palmiformis; assembly: GCA_025642065.1. Lineage (NCBI taxonomy): Eukaryota > Metazoa > Annelida > Polychaeta > Terebellida > Alvinellidae > Paralvinella > Paralvinella palmiformis. The sequence goes on along the minus strand of JAODUP010000408.1, from coordinate 219,560 downwards.
ATTTCAGTTGATCGACCATCAATAAGTGCTAATTTGTCATGCGGCAGGTGATAGTCTGAGCGGCTTCCCTTTGATCAAGCGCATATTTGGACATCATCAAAGATCTTCTTAATATCACAGACAGATAGATAGATAGAGAGAGACAGAGCGCGAGGTATATCCACAACAAAGGTTTGATCACTTTTACATCACACTGAACGTGTTCCCAACCTCTGTGTGTGTGTTTGTGTGTGTCTGCGTCCCTGTGTGTGTGTCTGCATGTGAATATGTGTGACGCGGTCACGCAATGGACAACATGCATATGTTAAATCACCCTCAGACTAACTGTATATAGTCATGACTAACAATACTTGTGACTACTTTTCTGTGTTATGAATTACTAGTAGCGTTCATTAATACACCGAATATTAATGATGATAATGATGATGATGATGATGTTGCTGACGACGACGACGACGACGACGACGACGATGATGATGATGGTGATGATGATGATGATGATGTTGCTGACGACGACGACGACGACGACGACGACTGATGATGATGATGATGATGATGATGATGATGATGTTGCTGACGACGACGACGACGATGATGGTGATGATGATGATGATGATGATGATGTTGCTGACGACGACGACGACGACGACGATGACGACGACGACTCACGTGCTAACAATAACAATAACAGCGACAAGAGATTAAAATACCAAAACTAAAACAATAAAATCGTTTGTTTGAAGGTCAATAGGACAATTGTTATTGTTTTATAACAATAACGCCAGTTTTGGGGGATCATTTATTTATATTGATATTAATATGTGATTTAGCCGAGTAGAGAACGTTCGGTTGGTCGAGGAAGTAAACACACCGGGTTATTTATTGTTAATACAAACATGCCGGTGTTAGTGAACTCTTTTGATACTCATTGCCTCCAGATGAGGGATAGATAACGTATTTGAGGTTATCTACAACAAAATAGGGCTGGGAATGTGTGTGTGTGTGTGTGTGTGTGTGTGTGTGTGTGTGTGTGTGTGTGTGTGTGTGTGTGTGTGTGTGTGTGTGTGTGTGTGTGTGTGTGTGTGTGTGTGTGTGTGTGTGTGTGTGTGTGTGTGTGTGTGTGTGTGTGTGTGTGTGTGTGTGTGTGTGTGTGGAGAGGGACATCAGACACCATTGACCGTTATAGGTATAGACAAGATATAGTTTCATATATGTTACAATTAATTTTCGTATTTCTATTTCTTGCTCCAGAACAATGTAATATTCCATGGTTGTTTAAATTCTATCCCAGGTATCTGCCATTACCAAAAATAAAGAGAGATTAAAATGCTCCCCCACATCCATTGAACACTTGCAAACCAGACCTAACATCACCGAGCACATCCCTCAAATATCGCCCACTCATCATACTAAACATTCCCACATCACCAATCCCTCACTATACCGAACACTCATACATCATCCTCATCACTATACCAAATACTTCTATATCATTCTTCATCATACTAAACACCCATACATCACCCATCACCATACCAAACACCCATACATCACCCATCACCATACCAAACACCCATACATCACCCATCACCATAACAAACACTCCTACATCACCGCATCACCATACCAAATACCCATACATCACCCATCACCATACCAAACACCCATACATCACCCATCACCATGACAAACATTCCTACATCGCCGTATCACCATACCAAACACCTATACATCACCCATCACCATACCAAACACCCATACATCACCCATCATCATAACAAACACTCCTACATCACCGTATCACCATACCAAACACCCATACATCACCCATTACCATACCAAACACCCATACATCACCCATCACCATAACAAACACTCCTACATCACCGTATCACCATACCAACCACTCCTGCATCACCCCATCACCATACCAAACACCCATACATCACCCATCACCATAACAAATACTCCTACATCACCGTGTCACCATACCAAATACTCCTACATCACCCATCACCATACCAAACACTCCTACATCACCCATCACCATACCAAACACTCCTACATCACCGTATCACCACACTAAACACTCATTCATCACCACTTCACCATTCTAAATGCTCTCACACATCAAACACCGATACAACCAACTTATCCCTCCCCCCGCGTATAACCTTGGCCTAACCCTCTCCACTTAATTCGAGTTTCGAATTACCGAAGTCGATTTGAAACCTGCTTCATGGTCTACTCATCGGCGAGGTCTGTCATCACCTATAATATAACCTGTTTCTCGTAATACTGTCGTTTATATAATGATTTGTTACGACAACAAGCAAACTGAAGACGTCGAAACACGCCTTAATTACCTTCAAGTCGTATTAGTTGAAATGGCTTAATTGATTCGTAGTCACCCAGATAGTAAATATAGATATATACCCATAGTGTTAGACGGCTGGGGTGGGGAGGGTGGGTGATGCCGGTTAACGCTAACATGGCCTATTGGTTTCTAGACGTCTAAGTTTCGGCTTCATCAGTATTTACGCGGTGCTCCTGTTTCACGTTTGACATAGATCGTGATAATTGTGAAACAAGGTGAATAATAATAATAATAATAATAATAATAATAATAATAATAATGGGATGGAGGAATTAGATAAGTACTGGATAATCGACTTAGATTGATATTAATTTGTGATTGAGTCCAGAGAATAATATTTAGTTTGTTAAGGGAGTAAACACATCCGGTTATCATTAACATAAACAAGGCTCAGTTAGTGGAACTTCTTTGATACTCTTTGGATCCAGATAAGGGATAGATAATATACTTGATAGTACTTGATGGTACTTGCTGCTAACATCAACATTCCTTCTCTACAATTGTCCTATTATATCCTATGGCCGTCTACCGTCTTCTGTTGTCCATTGAAGGCCCAATAACTGCCGTCTGCCGTTATATGACGTCACTAGGTGTGGTATGGCGTGTACTACATGAGGGTCTACTGTCGACAAATTCGATATTACCTTAACACTACAGTAATACGAAAACGATATTATATGGAGTTTATAAGGCGAATTTATATATCAGGTGAGTCTCTGCCTGCTTGCCTGTATGCATGATTTCAGGGCTGTTCCTACGAGACGAGGGTGGTTTTGTTGCCGGGGGGTAATTCACCCCCCTCTCTCTCTCTCTCTCTCTCTTATATATATATATATATATATATATATATATATATATATATATATATATATATATATATATATAATTAATATTAACATATACTTTATAGGACCACAAAGGTTGGGTGTTTAACCCCCCCCTCTCTCTCCATAATCAAACAAGTATAATTCTCTATTGTAATGCACATCCAGGGGTCAAGATCAATGAATCTACATCAGAGGTCAACAGCTGAGGTCACCACCAAGAGTCAACCTTCAATGATCACCATTAGGGGTCAACCACGTGAATGAGTCCCACGAGTGAAAGAGACAGGTCTGACCCCAGGGTCGGAGAGAAAGGTCAAAGAACTGCTCCAAAATGTTGTTAACATTGTCAAACGCTCTCGTGACTGAAGTCGACAATGTTTAGCTTAATGTCAGGGATAAGTGGTGACTTATAGTACAGCTGGATGATAGTCGATGTGCAGCTGGCTGACAATCGACGTGCAGTTGGCTTACTGGTCAATAAAACATCAAGACGTAGCCATCATTTTGTGCGGATGTCGTCACCAGCCAACCGGAAGTAACGAAATCGTTAGTCTGGCTCGTCACCAGCTGGCCACTGAACCGATGACGTCATTCAGTTGTGTGCGTTCTCAACGAGCATATCTCTGCTGCGCGATGATCTTTCTGGGTGTTTGTTGGTGCCGTGAGTACGTGCGTGCCTGTTTGTGGGTTTGCACGCGTGTCTGTGCGCGCGCATGTTTGTTCCAGTATGTATATCCTTTCTGTGCCCATCTGTCTGTCTGTCCGTCTGTCCGTCCGTCCGTCTGTATCTCTGTCCGTCCGCCCGTCCGTCTGTCTGCCGGTTCAGTATAACTGCGCACCCCCTCCCCAATGAGAGACCACTGTTATCACACCTGACAGTGTGATGTTGACATCAATCAATAGATGATTCCTTTATAACAGACATCTTATCGCTATACCATTAACAAACAGACATACAGACAGACAGACTATTTACCTTGGCTAACCCAGGACAATTAACGTCCCTATCAGTTTGTCGCATCAACTCGAACCAATCAGTCTACTCGAGTAATATATCACTCATAATCTGTTACCGTAACCTGTTCACCTAATGGAAACAGAACCGGGAGCTAACAACAACAACAACAACAATAACAATAACAACATCAATATGATCACAGATCTCGGTCAGACTGCTACTCGTCGATGAATACCTGGTCTATAATATTGATACAGCGTTAAAGGGTTGATCAACGTTGGGGTCTTTACAGGTCAATGACAGCTGGGGCTTCGTCCATCTGGAGATTCCCTCGCCGCCGCCATCTTGTCTCCTTAACGCCAGGACCACTCACACGGTCGGTGACGATAATTACACTTTTATCACGTGTATTATCACATGTCTGGGACGAGTGTCACCACCCCACGCGAGCGCGCCCGCACACACACACACACACACCGCGGTTAGCGGTATCACAAAGGTCCTTCTCTGGAGAGTGCCACAAAGCAAACATATCTCACACCGAGGGACAGACAACGGAGAACCGCCGCAACCCTTCACCGCCCCCCTCCTCTCCCCAGCCTCCCCGGCCCACCTTTCCGCCAGACCCCCCCCCCCCCCCCCGTGTCTCCGACTAAAGCCGAGTACCACTTGTATGGCGAGCCTCTTTAGCGGAGACTTCAACAACGAAAACAAACCACGAACTGGTGAGCTTTTTACGACATCTTCAATTAGAGAAACATTTATCTTTGATGACAATATGGCGACATCACAATGACGAGCCTCGCTTCGGACGTCAGCCATCTTGCGACGAGTTGGATTATATCAGCTGTGGGTTATTATAATGTGATAATATGGTTGCTGATGAAGGTAGTGATGGTGACGATAGTGAATACTAATTATAATAATGTTATTAATATTGGTATTAGTAGTAATAGGAGGAGGGGAGGGGGAGGGGGGGGGGAAGGGGAGGGATGGACTAGCAGCATTAACATTAGAATACGCAACAATTAATATTATGATTGTTGTTATTGTTGTTATTATTATTGTTGTTGTTGTTGTTGTTGTTGTTGTCACGCCAGTGACAAAAAGAAGACGGTAATTAATTAAAATTAATCTTCCCAGTCTCACCCATCTAGGTACCTACACCTTCACACAAAGGTGTCATTTAGTTTATTTACTAATCTGCAATAACCGTCTGCTACACACACACACACACACGCACACCTACACACACACCTACACACACACGCACGCACGCACTCTGTCTATCTGTCTGCTGTCTGTCTGTCTGTCTGTCTGTCTGTCTGTCTGTCTGTCTGTCTGTCTGTCTGTCTGTCTGTCTGTCTTGTCTGTCTGTCTGTCTGTCTGTCTATTTATTATCTATCTATCTATCTATCTATCTATCTATCTATCTATCTATCTATCTATCTATCTATCTATCTATCTATCTATCTATCTATCTATCTATATATATATTATATATATATATATATATATATATATATATATATATATATATATATATATATATATATTCACAAGTCGGCTATAGATGGCCTCAATGTTCATCAGATATAATATCAGTTTACCGTTGTTTGTCTTCGAGCAGATAATAGCCGAATTAACTCGCCTACCGCCCCACACGCCCCCGCCACCTACTCCCCCCCCCCACCCACGGACCCCCATGACTGATATATTTATAACGTTATGTAAACGTAGTGAAATAAACGATAATTTGGTGACAATTTATCGCCCACAATCTCAGTAACTGATGATGTGTTTAGTTGTCGGGATACTTGACGAAGTTGTCAACACGTCCATGTGTTTATATACCGAGATAATGGTAGGCTTGATCCGAGTGTTTGTTATCGCCGAGCAATTCTGGATCACTTTTTCTATCTATCTATCTTTTTTTTTACTGTAGTTTTGTTTTGTATCTATAATAGTGAATTGTTTATATTTAGATGCTCCTTTTCCTTGTATTTCTTCTAATCATATACCAATGTGCGCGCGCACGTACGCACACACACACACATACACACACAAACACACACACACACATACACACATACACACCGTCACAAATATCTCTTTGTTCCATCTACTGATAACGATCAATCACCAAGAGGTAAGTAATAGTGTGTTAAGACAAACACTCAAACAATATGTAGATATAAGTCTGTCATTTTGTTACAATATCCAGATAAGGTAATATGACTACTGATATGAGTAGAGGTGTCTGGTTACGACCTACTGACCGCCTGACTACCGTTTGGTCACCACCTGACTACCGCCTGGTCACCACCTGGTCAGTATGCCACATTAGGCGAGATAACTGATATCAGACATTAAGCAGATTAACCTTTTTAGAACTTTTACACTGATGCGATATCAAGGTAATATCAGAGATGCAACTGGGAGTGATATGTCAATAGATAACTGTTGTCTATTGAAGGGTATAATAACACGACTAAACACTACACTGGTCCTACAATAATACAGCTCTACAATAGCCCTGCAGATAGCAATAGCCGGACAATAGCTCTACAACAACAGCTCTATTACGTTATAGATATGAGACACCTTCACAGGTAAATTAGAAATAGCTCTGCCTGTAGCGTATATTTATGATGTGCAAAGAAAATTTTTATACTAGGAGATACATTATGGCGATATGTATAAGACATGTTTATTTGGGTAGATACCTTATGGTTATGTGTATATAGAACATGTTTATATGGGGTATTACCTTATGGTTAAATGCATAAGACATATTCATATGGGAATATGCCTTATGGCGATATGCGTTGAACATGTTTATATTGGGATATACCTGATTGTGCTGTGTATAGGATATGCTTACATGGGGAGAGATCTTATGGTGATACGTATAGAATATCTTTATAAAGGGAATTACCTTATGGTAATATGTATAAGCCACGTTTATATGGGGAGATTAACCTTATGTGATGATATATATAGAACATGTTTATATGGAGAATTAACCTATGGTGATAAGCATAAGACATGTTTAGATGGGGAGATACCTTATGGTGATATGTAAAAGACATGTTTATACCGGGAAATACATTATGGTAAAATGCATAGAACATGTTTATATCAGGAGATACCTTATTGTGATGTATATAGGACATGTTTACATAGGGAAGGATTTCGTAGGGATGGCTCGGATTCAAACCCTGATATATGCTCGTACAAGATTTATCGCGTTCTTTACAGGACAGTTGTTTTTATACGATGAAACTTTAAAGTCGAGGATGTAAACATGTTCTCACAGGAGTTAACATAGGTCAGTTAAGTAGCCAGAGATATATTAAGGTTCCAATCATTCGGAACATGTTTATACACGGAGACACTTTAAGGTTCTAGTCTTACGGAACATGTTTATACACGGAGACACTTTAAGGTTCTAGTCTTACAGAACATGTTTATAAACGGAGACACTTTAAGGTTCTAGTCTTACAGAACATGTTTATAAACGGAGACACTTTAAGGTTCTAGTTTTACAAACATGTTTATACACGGAGACACTTTAAGGTTCTAGTCTTACAGAACATGTTTATAAACGGAGACACTTTAAGGTTCTAGTCTTACAGAACATGTTTATACACGGAGATACTTCAAGGTTCTAGTCATACGGAACATGTTTATACAAGGAGACACCTTAAGGTGATTAGATGAAAACACTTTATTCCAGTTCCAACTAACGCCGATAAATTATTTAACAGGTGACCCAAGGCGAAGGAGACAACCAGTGATCCAGAACTGAGACAGAATGTCAACGGCTGTTGTTCCGTATTAACTGGATCACGTGGTCTCGTTAACGTAACCCTATTAGATCTAGTCGATCAGTCGGGCATCAATAAACCGCGCCCCATCGAAGTAACAGTGCTCGCCGGTAATCACGTGACCTCTCACTTGCGCTACAGATCGGCGACGATGCACGATTGGCGATCTCCCCCTACAGAAGACGTCATCAACATTTAATGAGGTCGACACGCGTCATCCAGTCAATAAATCATCAATTCTCTCTCGAAGCCTTTTTTGTACCTAATAAATGCCCGTGTTCTCTGCTAAGTGACCACGTGACAAGGCGCTCCGCGTTCTGATTTTCATCTGTCGCGCGTCTATTGCTCGGAGGCCCTGCCAAACGCTAGGTGGCGTCGTCGTCTTTCATGAATAAAACACCTCGATCCGGAAGCAGTTCTGTCCGTCACTAACAGCTGATAACCATCTGTTGTCAATATTTGACGACAGGTGGCTATTTTGGACTCGGGGTCGGGCGGCCTCGGGTGACCGAGCTACGTAAACTGTACCCGGTGACTCCCGCGTTGAGAGTGACCCCTGGCGGCTACCTGGATTTGTGTCGATAAAAAAGACAGATATGTCATATATATGTATATGTATATATATGTGTGTGTGTGTGTGTGTGTGTGTGTGTGTAGAGAGAGAGAGAGAGAGACCTCCCATCCTCCTCCTCCCCCCATTTGGAGCACGCAGAATACTGCCTTACCACCCAAAAACTAACAGTACCACCCACCCGTCATCTACCTAGTTATAACACCAAACGGAAAGCCACCCTGAGGCGAACATTACTACCTCCAGCCTCTAGCACTTCAGGCCGGAATCGAACCGATGATCTTCAATTAAGTGTCGAACACCTGACCGACTCGGCTACACCCACGGCCTGACACCTAGCGGCCGATCATAAGGCGGCACATTTCGACAAATCTAAACGATTATTATCCATAACGATATCATAATAAAGTACTTAGATCAGGCGATGATCCGTCTCACATGGCAAAGCTGATCTTATCATCTAGGGATCTGGGGATCACACACAAGCGCGCGTGCGCGCGCACAGACATACACAAATAAACAGATAGAGAAAAACGTTCGTATGAGGTTTCTCCTTTCCAGGAAAAAAACCTTCCCGGCTACGAGAACACGTGACTGGTACACGTGTTTTATGATCGATTTCCGGAGATTATAGTACGATTGTCGTCAGCCACTTCACTCCGTCACTCTCCGAGTGATCCATAAGTCTAGGATCCCGCCGTTCACGATACGACAGCCTAGGATCATTTTATCCATAACCCCCCGTCCAGTCCAGGATATCTACGGTTACGACCCTTCTGTCAGCCATCCGAAATCCAGGACTCCAGTCGTCGAACGTGGGTCCGGAATATCGTCCGACGTCTGCTATAGATGTCGCTACACTCTGTCACCTCTCTCATGAATATTTAAATCGCACGCCGCTACCGGCTCAACATACGTCATCATATATTTATATCCGGTCTTGATGTGTTGTTGTTGCTATAGAATGACGCTGTTTTGTTTGCCAGGATTTGTTTTTCCTCGACGTTTTGTTACAAGTGGCGCCGAACCGTTCCGGATCAGTCGTCCGGATCCGCGTCACGTAGCGTTGAACATCACACCTCGCCATCTTCAGGTGGAGCGAACCATCTGGCAGATAACATTATTACTAATAATTTTCGCACAGAAAAGGTGCAGCTTTTTCTTGCACTTTTTCTATGTTTACAAATAAGGCGGTTTAGCTCGACAATGGATTCTCCGGATTTCTCTGATATTATCACCTCATAATTTTACTTCTTTTGGCAGACTACTCTCACACACTAAAGAGCCAACAATGAGGACATTAATTAGCAGAGTGTATTAATTAATCTAAACAAAAGCTCAAATAATACGATCTATGAACAATATTTCAACAACAACAATGATACACAATAACGTCTATATAACGTCTATATAACGTCTATATAACGTCTATATAACGTCTATATAACGTCTATATAACGTCTATATAACGTCTATATACCACGTGTTCTATTGGCGTCATTCATAAAGTCAATCTGGCTCGAACTTTTAAAATCCATTGGATCCCGATTCTGTGACTAGAACATATACATTTACAAGCAAGATTTGGTATTTAGGATCGAGATTACACACACACACACACACACACACACACACACACACACACACACACACACACACACACACACACACACACATGCATATACCTTTTTAGTATATTAACCATGGTACATCATGTTTGGGTATAGTCACTATGGTATACCACGTTTGTACAGGTTAACAATAATGACTCATGCTTGTATACGGTGACTATGTTATGCCATGTTTGTGTACGTTGACCACAGTACTGTATGTTTGTGTACAGCGACTGTGTTACTCTATGTTTATATACAGTCACCATGTTACCTTATGTACGTGTGGTCACCATGTTACCTTATGTACGTGTGGTCACCATGTTACCTTATGTACGTGTGGTCACCATGTTATCCTATAGTTATCTAGGTATGCCATGATTGTGTACGGCGACCAGAGTACACTATGTTTGTGTATTGTAACTATGGTACCCATTTTCTTTGAACGTTGACCTTGGTGCACCTTGTTTGTGTACGTCGACAATGGTACACAGTCTTTGTGTATGATAACTATGGTACACCTTGTTTGTGTATGTTGACTATGGTACACCCTGTTTGTGTACGTTGACCATGATATACCATGTTTGTGTACGTGGACCATGGTACACCACGTTTGTGTACGTTGACCATGGTACGCGTTGTTTAGCTACCATGACCATTATATACCATCTGCCAGTACAATTTCACATCCCATTCAGGATGTGTACAAATGTTACGGTACCCGAGCGGCCATTTGACAAGTTAGTGACGCTCCAGATGATCGCCTAATCTGGATACCATCATTCGGATGGCGTCTCTCGTATGTGACGTCCCTCACCGCATCCACGTGTCTGGACGCGTCTGGCTATAGGGTCTATTGCTGGCCAATATCCTGTCGTATTAGATGACACGTGACATGGACGATATTAGATGAGTTCCCAAGTGGCACCCGATACTAGCGATCACGTCCGTTAACGACACGACCGATGACGATTAAGCGCGACCGGAAGTCATCCAGGCGTGCGCCGGCCAGTATCGGCGATCACGTGCTCCCTCTAATCGCGTGTAACAGCGTGTAAAATTTCAATCCCGACCTTTGGCGATCTTCACCGAGTGGCAACATCGAGTCACGTGACCGTGTGAACGGGCGCCGGTACTGCCTAATGCGGCGAGGATGTACGGGCCGCGGTGGCCCGCCCCGTACATCGTCTTGTACCAAATGTCTCGATCTCAGCGCCCCGTGGGGCATTGTCGGATACACGTTATTAAGCAGAATTAACCTTTGCCTCTTCGTTGCTTATCGGCCAGTATTGTCCGTCACTAACTGGGGCTAGTCGTGGGGAAAACCAACATGACTCGACCACACTGTACACACAGGCCTGTGAGCCACCGCAGTCTACACGCATGCCTGTGGCAATAGCTATGTACATACGGGCCTCCGTCAACAACACTATAAACACAGGTCTGTGTCCGTCGCACACAAGCCTGTAATACGTCCTCAAATATATTCCTATAGATAGACTTGTGACACGATAATCAACATAGGCATGCAGCACTGATAATCTACCCACTGACCTTCGTCGAAGAGGTTATACACACAGACCTGTGATGCGGGACTCTAACTACAGACCTGCGCCACGGTACTGTACTCACAGACCTGTGTCAACGTTACACTACTTGCAGACCTGTGTCAACCAAGCCTGTTGTAACAAGGATCTACCCACAGGCCTGTGTAAACATGGTAATAGACCCGAAGTCCGGGTCAGTCATAAAAAACGTCGTAGTTTATTTGGCGCCAATCGACCGTGAGATGGCGCCCCGATCATCGACAAACGACGTAATAATTCGTGCCTCGACATCGTCGTTCACGGAGATAGCCGACGATAGCCGACGATAGCCGACCATCCGAGCCGGGGCACGTGGTGTGGCCGATTGGCGTGAAGTAGACCGGAAATGGTTGCAATTAACTTGGCGATATTAAGATGCTTAATCTGTTCCACCTCCTAATGGGATAAGTACGTGAGCGGGCCGCCGCTAGGGTGCGTCACCGCAAACTACAGATAGCGGGCGCGAGGCGGCGGCGGTGACGTATTGTCGAACGGCGTCATGCGTCGCCACGTGATCACTTTATGCCGACGGCGACCTCGGCCATTGTCGGCCATTGTCGGCGTGCGATCGCTCCGATAGACGAGGCCCCATGACCAAGATAGATCTATTGTTGGCATTTTGTTGGTCTACAGTTGAAGGCCGCCATCTTGTCTGGTATTCGGTGCGTGACGACTGTACGGCGTGTACACCGGAAGGTTACCTACGCGGTCGTGTCGGTCCGGCGGACGCCACCAGCTGGCGACACCAGATAGGCGCCAATCGAAATCCGACTCTCGGCCAGGGGGCGCTATCTGTCACTCGCACGCCGTACTATACACATCTATAGCGTGAATGGTCTTAAGTGGGAGGAAAGGTGAGGGGGGAGGGAGGAAGCGGAGAGGGAATGGGGGTTCAGGTGAGGGGGAGTAATATGGGATGGGAAGTATATAGAGAGACATAAATTAGGGAAAAGTCGGGAAAGGCGGACAAGTGAGTGAGTGAGTGAGTGAGTGAGTGAGTGAGTGAGTGAGTGAGTGAGTGAGTGAGTGAGTGAGTGAGTGAGTGAGTGAGTGAGTGAGTGAGTGAGTGAGTGAGTGAGTGAGTGAGTGAGTGACAGAGAGAGAGAGAGAGAGAGAGAGAGAGAGAGAGAGATGGCCCAGGGAGGTCAATAGCTAGTCAGTTCAGTGATTTATCCCGAGGGAGTGATCGTCAGAATCCTGGGAGAAACAGATATCTGGCCCAGAAAGGGCTTCACTGAACTCCCTCCTCATTCTCCAGATCACACACACACACACACACACACACACACACACACACACACACACACACACACACACACACACACAAGAGAGAGAAGAGAGAGAGAGAGAGAGAGAGAGAGAGAGAGAACCGAAGATATCACACTATTCCAGATTCGGACCCTGCTGAATCGTCCATACGATAGTAACCCCTACAGCGCATCGTCGAGTAGAAGTTCCCTCGCTAGCTGAGATAATTAGATGAAACATACTGCAGGCACAAATAAAACTGGATTCGAACCATGAAACGACGGTGCACAAATGAACTAATCACAATATTATATTCCACGTGCAAGTGCATTTTTGCAAATTTCGCAAACAAACAAGTATACCTCTTGTGCTATCAAAATAGAGAGAAAACAAAGTCCCCCCCCCCACCTGGCGTTCTCATGCAGTCTCAAAATTTCCAAATCTGACCTGAACTTTTCCTAAAAACGCCTTCTGTCGGTAGCCTGCGTCACTAATAGATATCAGCCAATCAGCGACGCATCAGTCGACCCTCACGGCACGTGTCAGACGTTTTCGTCGACGTTCTCCCGATGGCCGCACCACTTCCGGCTCGGTGACGTAGGTGAGCGAGTCAGTCGGAGGCAGATCGCCGTCGGCGATACCTCGGCAGGTGGTTCCTGTCCTGCCGACCGACGGCTCAAGACGCTGGAAGGGGACGCCTTGTTGCGGCTTCCAGGCGCAAAGCGATCGTACTTCCGGTAACACCGACGCTGATATTATCGTGTCCACGTGACTGATGGCGGCTCGGAAGAAAATGACAACCCACTGGAAAAAGCGATAATAAGAGAAATTAGGATTCGATGCCGCGCCCGGCCGGCAGACGGCGCTGTGTTCTGGGCACGTGATGAGGATGTGACGAGGATGACATGAGGATGACAGCCGGACGTGATGAGGATGTCACAAGGACGTCATAAGGAACGCTGTCGGCGCTGACTCGGCATCACTTCGGTGACGGATAAAACTGTCCACTTGCTCGACACATTCCTAGTAACGGACACTGTTGTTGTCATCGTGACGATATTTATCACGTGACCATCGTGACGATATTTATCACGTGACTGTTCTGGATCATTTTGGAACCGCTTCTTTAGTTACTTCCCCATTTATTTCCTTACTATATAGTACCCACATAACCCCCCCCCCCCACATAATATGGCTACATAATAAATATTGTATCTCTTTCATCATCATCATCATCATCATCATCATCATCATCATCAATATTATCAATATCAGCATTCACCAATTAATCAAATTATCGTTAGCCATCAACATATGCCATTCATGATTGTGTACCTAATAACGGCTAAAACTAGCTAACACTGGCTTACTATGGCTAATATTGGGCTAACTATCATTACCATTGACTAAGTATAGCCAACTATCGGTAACATTGACTATATATAGCTAACTGTGGCTAGCCATGACTAATAACGGCTCAAGTCAGTTTACCTTTACCACAAGAAGGCTATATGAAGCTATCTATCTGACTTACCTGAGAGACATCCCTGTATGTGTGATAGCAGTAAGACACCCGTGATGTGATTTATGCGTAGGACAACCGGTCTGTATGTGTATTATTAGTCAGACAGCCAATCGGGCATGTGTCCATTAATTAGGACACCGAGACACCTGTCCACACTCTAGTCGTGTTATCTCAGACTGACGTCACCACCCCGACCCCCGGGGATAGAACTCCCCATACGACCACATTACCTTAGTCCCCGGGGCCGCCCAATCCACCACCCCTTCACGCTATCCTCACAACACTATCGCTACTACCCCTCCTTTTGACACCAACCCTTTCAACCCTCCATGACTCATATCATCCACCCACGAGGGATCAGCCTCTGCCCCGGGGGTGTCCGATGTTAGGTCTCCACCACCCCGCGTCGGGTCATCGTATTCCTCCCTCGGTCCTGAACCAGGCCAGGCTGCCCACACAAAGCCCATCCCGCCATAGAGACACTGTTCTACATAACGCTACCCTGCCTAGCCCTACTCAACCCTGCCCTGTCCTGTCATGCCCTGCCCTTTTTGAGATCACACACCTCCTGCCCAGGTGGCCGTGTTAAGTAGCCAGATTCGGCACCCTACCACCCACAGACTTGGGTAGAGAATGTGGGTGATGCGGTAACTTTAGCCAGGTCAATAATCCCGCTATTTGTCTAACTAGTCAGTATTCTGGTTAACGATCGTCAACATGGCGTCATAGGGTCTGGGAAGGGGCTGGGGACTGGGAGAGTGGGCAGGGCGGAAGGGGGGTACGCATGATCTGCACTGGCTGTGGGTGGTGGTTCCAGGAGCTAAAATAGATATATAGGGGTAGATAGATAGACAGGCAGGCATGCATGCAGGCAGGCAGACAGGCAGATAGATAGATAGATAGATAGATAGATAGATAGATAGATAGATAGATAGATAGATAGATAGACATATAGATAGATAGACAGGCAGGCACGCAGACAGACAGACGCAGATAGATAGAATGACAGACATACAGACAGCCATTCAGTTTACAAAAAGCAAGTCAACTAACCATTTAGCCACTCAAACTAGCCAACTAGCTCATCATTGAGTTAGCCATCTAACCACTCATCTATGTAGCCAGGCTACCACCCAGCTACTCAGCTACCCATATAGGCTGGGTAGTCCCCAGCCACCCATCCCTCCGGTCGGCTAGCCAGCTAGCCCACCACCCAGTCACTAACTAACACCCACCTGGCTACTTATCTAATCATATATATAAAACACCCCCCCCACCGACGCAAACATTTAGACACCCAACCATCGATTAAACCACCCAAACGACGAATCACTCAACGTTACACCCACCCATCCACCCACCCACCAAACAGCCACCCATTCATTGGCCGTAATACAACTGATAAACGAAATAATGATCCAGATTTCCAACGTGACCTCTTCTCGTGACCTTAATAACCTTGACCTATTGAGGTGTAGTCAGGTGAGCCATTACAATAGCCTCAGAAGAGCTTCTGTCGGTAGAGTATAGGTTGAAGATCGTGATCAATTCTGAAAACGGAAACTGTTTGATGACGTCAAATTCAGGATCATTACTCAAATGGCGTATGCTTAAGATAAGCTGACATGAAGCAGTTGAACGATCGGAATCCAGACGATGCTATTAGGGACTCTATCGGCACTTCCCTTTATAGAGATCCCGCTTTCAGTGTTTTGACCTACCTCATGGTCATCTTCCCGTTCTGGAACGTTCCGGATTAAAAAGCGCTTTTCCTAGCCAACCGTAAGTGGTACACTTCCGGAATTAAAAAAAAAATATTTTCCAAAAAGCCGTCGTGGGGTATAAACTTAAAATCCGATCATTCCAATTGGCATGGCCAAAATGGTAACGCGGTTGGTCACAGGCCTCTAGTACATAGGTTCAAAGCTTGATTCATCTTTCATTTCCCCTAATTACCTTTGAAGATCGCTTGGTCTATTTAGCCTACTTGAGTACTAACGTGATCGTAAAAAACAACAACAATAATAATAATAATAATAATAATAATAATAATAATAACAACAATAACATTAACAACAATAACAACAATAACAACAACAATAATAACAAAGAATGAAACCCGAAAAATGCCTTTTCTGATCTAAGATAACAAAATATTAGCTATTGATCTTCTGGATCGCTCCCCCCCCACAAAAGTTGTTTACTTTAAAACACGAGTAGCGCTGTATCAAATTTGTTATGCGATAGAATCTCTGGATAGTGACGTGTCGCCGTCAGTTCGGCGACTGTAAAGTGAAAATCTGGATTGGTGCTCAGAATTGGGCGCCTAAAATAGCCGCCAGACGACACCATCGTCGACGAGGGGTCCAATCCTGGGATTGGTTATATTAGCCGGAGCGCGTGATCGCGCATGCGCCGCCGTGACTACCTCACACCTCCCGTCCCAGATCCGCTTGCGGAAGTCCGACATGTTAGAAGGCAGATTTACCGTTTTGGATCGTATCCAGGTTTCCGGTATTCCGGCTTAGGGTTACGCTGCCTGGTGAGAAATGCGTCGTTTTGTAAACAAGACAGACACCGTATAAAATTGTGTTTGTCTAACAAATTGACCGACACCTGGGTCTATGACGTCAACCGCACGCGTGGGTCATGTGACTACTTCCGGCTGTAAAATGTGTCACGTGTTTTCGTCTGGATCGGCAATCGATGTTTATACGGTGTGTATATGTTCGGCTGATATTTGTCTATTCGGATAGCAAAAACTCGGCAGACAATTGGTCGATTTGGGATATAATATAATCTGGTTAACTTGGCACTGGTGAGTGAGTGAGTGAGTGAGTGAGTGAGTGAGTGAGTGAGTGAGTGAGTGAGTGAGTGAGTGAGTGAGTGAGTGGTGGTGAGTGAGTGAGTGAGTGAGTGAGTGAGTGAGTGAGTGAGTGAGTGAGTGAGTGGTGAGTGGTGAGGTGGTGGTGGTGAGTGAGTGAGTGAGTGAGTGAGTGAGTGAGTGAGTGAGTGAGTGAGTGAGTGAGTGAGTGAGTGAGTGAGTGAGTGAGTGAGTGAGTGAGTGAGTGAGTGAGTGAGTGAGTGAGTGAGTGAGTGAGAAAGTGAGTCAGTTGGTGAATCATTTAATGCAAATGTGCATGTGCACTCGTATGTCAATATATAATATTATGAACTCAATCATTTAAAAAATAGCTATAGTAATTTCCGGTTTATAGTTACTGACTTTGCCGACCGCTATGGTTTAAAATAGGTAAAAGGCACACTAAATACACATAACGGTGTGTGTGTGTGTGTGTGTGTGTGTGTGTGTGTGTGTGTGTGTGTGTGTGTGTGTGTTGTGTGTGTGTGTGTGTGTGTGTGTGTGTGTGTGTGTGTGTGTGTGTGTGTGTGTGAAATTGAAAATGCTGCTGCTTTGTTTTCTTTTCCTTGTCACACGGTAGGATAAATTGATAAATCAATGACCAAAGGTAATGGGATGAAACCAAAGGATGAAACATGCTTTAAGGGTATCTCTGCCGGGATTTGAACCCCGGTACTTGAAGTCCGTGTCTAAGTTGTGCTATCAGTTCAGTCGCGAAGAATATCAAACGGGTATATATGGATCTGTGTGCGGATATGTGTGCGTGCGTGCGTGCTTGCGTACGTGCGTGCATGCCTATGTGTGTGCTTATCTCTGTGTTTGTCCACCCGCTCATATTATTTGCCTGCCTGCCCGGACTGCCTGTCTGTTTGCCCACCCATCCGCCGTACGTCCGACTGTCTTCGGCTCTCTGTCTGTGTGTGGTATGTGTGTGTGTGTAATATAGTTACCACCTATAGGTAGTTTCCGGTATACATATCTTCGCACGTTCTGTCATGTTTATAATCACGTGATCTATGGCAACTCCAGGTGTTTTGACATTCTGCTATCTCACTTAAGTTAGGCGTATAACCCCAGCCATACAGTACACGTCAATCATAGCTAGTACACAGCAATCACATAGAGTACACGCGAACACATAGAGTACACGCCGATCACAGTCAGTACACATCCATAACACCTAGTACACACCGATCACAGAGACTACACGCCGAACACATCTATAGTACACACCAATCACAGCTAGTACCCAACAACCATACATACTGGACACCAATCACAGGTAGTTTACACCAATCACAGATAGTACACGTCGATCACACGTAGCTAGTATACACCAATCACAACTTGTACACACAAACCACATACGATACATATCAATCACACCAAGTATATACCAATCACACCAAGAATCCATCGATCACTCCAAATACCGATCAGTTACACCAGTACACACCAATCACGTCTAGTACTTGCCAATAAAACGTACTTGCCACATACGATACATATCAATCACACCAAGTATCCACCAATCACACATATTATTCACCAATCAGATCCAGTATCCACCAATCAGAACTAGTATCCACCAATCACATTTAGTATCCACCAATCACTCTTACTATACACCAATCACACCTAGTACTCACCAATCACACTTAGCTTCCATCAATCAGACATAGTATTCACCAATCACAATTAGTATCCATCACTCAGACCTAGTATCCACCAATCAGACCTAGTATCCACCAATAACACTTAGTATCCACCAATCACACTTAGTATTCACCAATATGATCTAGTATCCACCAATCACACTTAGTATCCACCAATCACACTTAGTATCCACCAATCACACCTTTCTATCTATATCCTAATGACAACAAACACCAGACAGTTTACACACATTATATGGTAACTTAGAACTAACATATATCATACCAATTATCGACAACCAGGTGTTTGTTGAGCTGTTAAATGACGCCCAGCCATGGATTAGGCCACGTGACCGAGCACGTGTTACATTACACCCGCTTAGAGGTGGCATCCCAGTCACGTGGTACCACGCCCCAAACACGCCCTCTGGACGGCGAACAACACAACAGGGGGTAAGGTTTTTGGCTAGTTAAGAGATATTATGTTAACAGATGCGTTATGTCGTAGATCCTGACGAGTCAGTGCGTCTGTGTGTCTGTTTATGCTATCCGGATCCCAACAATCCAGATTGCTGAACAGTTGCCAACGTCACTCCGTCAGACGTACGATTACTACGAAGCATAGAATATTACTAACGCCACCTGGCTGTGAACACTTGTTGTGCCGTGCATTAAAGCCGTTACTAAATAAACTTAATTATTAATTATGTAATATTTGTTGCCCGTAGACCAGTATTTCTCTCTCTCCCGTGTGTGTGTGTGTGTTGTGTGTGTGTCTGTGTGTGTGTGTGTGTGTGTGTGTGTGTGTGTGTGTGTGTGTGTGTGTGTGTGTGTGTGTGTGTGTGTTTTATGTTACATATAATAAAGGTGTGGGCTCAGGTTTTCGTGATGTGTGTGTTAGCTGTGTGGCGACTTTTGTTGCTGAGACATGTGTAATGTCTCACCAGTCTCATGTCATTGTTGATATGTTGTTGTTGCTGTTATTGTGTGTATACATCTCTGTTTTACCTAAACCTTAATTAGATGAAAAATAATAAATTACTGAATTAAGACAATCTTAGTTAATTACCCTGTCTGTCTGTCTGTCTGTCTGTCTGTCTGTCTGTCTGTCTGGTCTGTCTGTCTATACCGATATTGTTCACCCATCACAGTATGACCCCAATTCCCTATCAGTGTCAAATGCTCTCTCTCTCTCTCTCTCGCCGGACAAGCTGAATGCAGATCCGGGTGCGTATCACGCCTCCTGGCGGCTGGCAATGGTCGGATTAGCACCCCAGAGAGCAATACCGACTTCCCAGTCGCTGACCTTGCCAACGACCTTCACAGTAACGTCACTTCATTAGCTCGCCAGCGCCGAACAATTAATCAAATTAGCACACCTTATCGCCACCGTAAGCCCGCCAATTTCAACATTTGCCACCTGCCAACCAGCAGACGACAATTCAGAAGCAAAAATCAATTGGCGGCAAATCTGTCTTCGCCGACGGAATTATTCCCGCCACCCCAACTTCCCGGATCCACTCGCTTCCGCCATCCGTAAAATTCGCCCGCCCGCACCACCCGCCCGCCGGGACAATATTGCTAATTTTTCGCCGATCGGCAATATTGGAGAGATAATGAGTACGTAACGCACAGAACAGATAACAGTTGGCGAGGATCCTCTACTGCCGCAGTCACATCTCCGGAAAGCGGATAAAAAAAGAGAAGAGAAACCCATCTCGCCTCAAATTCGCCGAATATCGGATTAAAAACGGCTCCAATTGATCGGATTTTGACACCAGGGGTCGTTATAAATCACGCCAGCTGCCGACGAGTGAGTGGGTGGTTGGGTGGCTGTGTGGGTGTTGAGGGGGATGGTGCTTCGGCGATGCGAGGCCGGGACGATCCTCACATAGTCGGCATTGTTCCAGAAGCTCGCAGCCATGAAATCCTGGATACGGAAGTGACGTACGATAATTAAGAAACGATCATCGTGAGCCTGGGACCTCCGAAGTGGAGCGAAAATGTGTGTAATATCACTTAACGGTGGGTGTGTGTGTGTGTGTGTGTGTGTGTTGTAAATAGATATACAGAGAGAGAGAGAGAGAGAGAGAGAGACTCGTACTGTGAGCGGGATCAGTTAGCTCGTAAACGATACTGGACTAAGATTAGCTGATAGAGTGTACGGGATTGTGGCTATTTCGTACAATGTACGGGATTAGTACTAACTCGTACATTACGTAAGATAGGCCGTGTACGTCTGTGTGGGACATTGATGAGCGGATACAGTGTCTGAGATGTTTGTCAGTTTATACAATGAGGGTATATACCAAACTTGGATCGACCCACAAAATCTGAAGGATCTTGGTCAACTCGTACAATGTGTAAAACCTTGGTCGACCTATACAATGTGCGGGACTCTAGTCAACTCTTACAATGTACGGGACGAAGAATTGCCCGCGGCCGGAAGTCAAAGCCTCGGCATTTATCGAAGCGGAAAGCTGGCTGCCGAGGCGACATCTAGTGACAGCTGAGACAACAACACTATTCAAGATCCGATTACGTGTTTATACATATCTCTTCTGGATCCGGTCGCTCCTCGCCATATAGCACTCTGGTGGCGAAACGTCGAACTACAGGTGTGAGAGATAGTGATGGATGAGGTACTCACCGACTGGGCGATAATAGGTTCGGTGAGAAATAGGTAAACACTAATGTAAATAGCTTTATGACGGGGCGAATGAGCTGGTGGTGGCCTGCTACAGGCTGGTGATGGCCTACTACAGGCTGGTGATGGCCTACTACAGGCTGGTGATGGCCTACTACAGGCTGGTGATGGCCTACTACAGGCTGGTGATGGCCTACTACAGGCTGGTGATGGCCTACTACAGGCTGGTGATGGCCTACTACAGGCTGGTGATGGCCTACTACAGGCTGGTGATGGCCTACTACAGGCTGGTGATGGCCTACTACAGGCTGGTGATGGCCTACTACAGGACGTACAGCCTGGTGATCGGCTACTACGGGCTGGTGATGGGCTACTACGGGCCAGTGATGCCCTACTATAGGCTGATGATGGAATGCTATAGGCTGGTGATGGCCTAGAATAGACTGATGATGGCCTACTATAGACTGATGATGGCATGCTACGGATTAGTGATGACCCACAAGCTGAAGACACACTACAAACATTTACTCAACGCAAAGTTAGCTAACAAAAAGCTGAGTTAGCCACAATTTTGACATCTGTTAAGTAACAGACTCCTATTAGCTGCCAATTTCAAGGTCGACTACTCAAGGGAGATTGATCCAGAAAAAACATCGTTGTAACCCATCTTTGAGGTGAATGGCTAGAGTAACCAATTTATTCTGGTACTATCCTGATATGGCCGTATATCAACAGGTTATAGCTGTGTTGTTTTTATACCCCGTGTTTTTCTTCTCCGTGTTTATGTGTTGTTGGCGCTGTGTTGGAGTGTTTTTTTTTGGGGGGGGGTGGTCTCTCTCTGATGTTCTATAAGAGCTAGTATTCTATATCCAGGTTTTATCATCCGATTTTTACTGTATCCTGGTGGCGCGGTTTTTATTAACTAGATAGTCTGTCTGTCTGTCTGTCTGTCTGTCTGTCTGTCTGTCTGTCTGTCTGTCTGTCTGTCTGTCTGTCTGTCTGTCTGTCTGTCTGTCTGTCTGTCTGTGTAGAGATACCTATAAACAAATTTATAATTGTATATTTGTATTAATGGGTATCTGTCTACCTACCTGACTACTTGCTCTTTTATTTCTGTGTATGTGTATGCGTGTTTGAGTGTGTGCGCGTGTGCCTGCCAGCGTGCTTGTATATTTGTGTGGGCGTTCATATTCGTGTGTGTCTACATGCTTCCAAGTATATGCACGTGGTTCTTTGCCTGTTGCCTGCCTTCTTGTCTGCCTGAATACACACATTCACACACACACACACGCAGACACACACACACACACACACATCTATCCGTCTGCCTGTTAACATTATCCAGATACAAATATTACGTCTCTTTCAATGTTTCAGTAGTCAAAACATCTTCCCTGGGTAATAACTGACCTATATATATATAGCTCCATGGTTATCTATAACCAAGATCCCATCAATAAATACAGACAAAGGACACACCTACGA
Organism: Paralvinella palmiformis; assembly: GCA_025642065.1. Taxonomy (NCBI): domain Eukaryota; kingdom Metazoa; phylum Annelida; class Polychaeta; order Terebellida; family Alvinellidae; genus Paralvinella; species Paralvinella palmiformis. Next base: position 196,378 of record JAODUP010000408.1, on the reverse strand, counting down.
CATGCTTTATATCAAATATCATCCATCAATCCATCAAGTAGTCCCGACACCCCCTCCTATCCGGACCTCCTCATCGCCTGATCCGGAACGCGATCCCGACAGCGACGTATTTATGATCGCGTCGAACTGTCGGCGCTCATAATATTTACATCGGTGTCATCGTAAAGACAAAGTCCTGCCGACGTGGGCCATCCGGATCAGACGGAGAGACATCGACCTGGATCTGGCCCGCCCGTTACTCTTTCGGGGCGAGTTCCGTATCCTGATTCAGTGCGTCGAAGCAGACGATATGGCACAGACGGCGTGATAAGAGTGGGTTTCGAGTGAGTTAGACAGTTCAGAGTGTAGCAGACGACATTATCCGAGAAGTTGGCGCTAAAGTGCTCCTCACGTTGTTAATGTGAAGTGCACTCACTCTAAGACAAACACTAACAATATGGCGGCGCCCTTCGTACCCGATCATTGCCGAACTTTGCCGACTTTATTCGGAATTGGTATATGTGTGTGTGTGTGTGTGCGCGCGCGCGTGGGGGGGAAGTGCTTGGTAGGGACACACAGACACGAGAACGGGCAGAAGGAGCATAAATGTAGACACAATAAAAGCCGCAAGTGCAGCCACGAGTACAGACACAAGCACACACACACACACACACAAACATCACATGCATCAGCGCGGATACAAAGTCAGACACAAGCACAAACGCAGGTAACATAAACGCAAAATAGATACAAATAAAGGCACCAACACAGACGTAGCCAAAGTGTAAACACAAACACAGACAAACTAGAACAGACGAGAGGACAAAATCACAGAAAGACGAACACAGACAAACTAGAACAGACGAGAGGACAAAATCACAGAAAGACGAACACAGACAAACTAGAACAGACGAGAGGACAAAATCACAGAAAGACGAACACAGACAAACTAGAACAGACGAGAGGACAAAATCACAGAAAGACGAACACAGACAAACGAGAACAGACGAGAGGACAAAATCACAGAAAGACGAACACAGACAAACTAGAACAGACGAGAGGACAAAATCACAGAAAGACGAACACAGACAAACTAGAACAGACGAGAGGACAAAATCACAGAAAGACGAACACAGACAAACTAGAACAGACGAGAGGACAAAATCACAGAAAGACGAACACAGACAAACTAGAACAGACGAGAGGACAAAATCACAGAAAGACGAACACGACAAACTAGAACAGACGAGAGGACAAAATCACAGAAAGACGAACACAGACAAACGAGAACAGACGAGAGGACAAAATCACAGAAAGACGAACACAGACAAACGAGAACAGACGAGAGGACAAAATCACAGAAAGACGAACACAGACAAACGAGAACAGACGAGAGGACAAAATCACAGAAAGACGAACACAGACGACCACAAATACACAGAATCACAGACGCTGGGACAGAATCGGACGCGGCGACGAGCACGCGCGCACGTACTCGCGCCAGATGTAATTAGCATCAAATGACAATATACTTAATTGCATAAAACATCCATAATGTCACCCAAGTTTTTATCGTAGGATCGTAAGGGATTAGTTTACACAAAAAGTCTCCCCCTCTCTTGATTTGATGACCACCGCCCTCCCCCCACCACCCTTCATGACACATTTTTATGTTAACATGGCCCCATAACGAGCTTGTTTTAGTTTAACCTTATCATGAAACAGATCGTTTATATTGATAAAATAATAAAAAGTAATTTTCTTCTAATTATACCCAAAAATTTTAACATTTGTCATCAAATATCTATATCAAGTTTGGAGACAATGACTAATTTATGAACAGTCAATACCCAGGACACGTGGAGCCGACGTGGGGCGTACCAGAAAGGCGTACCAGAGAGGCGTACCAGAGAGGTGTACCAGAGAGGTGTACCAGAGAGGTGTACCAGAGAGGTGTACCAGTCAGGGACCGGGCAGGTATACCACGGACGGTGGGGTATGCTCCCCGGATACCATACCAGCCTCATACCATCAATCAGATGTACCAGTCACGCTTCACATATTGTAATGTTTTATTATAACAAAAGATGGCTAAAGCTGGAGGGTGGGTGGAATGGGTGGGTGGAATGGGTGGGTGGGTGGGTTTGTGAGTGGGTCTGTATGTCAGTCTATGTGTGTGTGTGGGGGGGGGTGGAGGTATTAGTTAGACGACACAGCTGTGTCATTCGCCTCTATTATAATTCCATAACAAATCAGGTGATTACCCCCATTAGAGTTGATGATTATATCTCAATAATACAGCGACTATCTGTTGACATTGTTGTATTGATCTAAACTGGTATTGATGCCATATTTATTGATATTACTGATCAATAGTTACTGTCTCTACTGACCAGTCACCTGTCAATATTGGGCCAGATAGCGTGTTGTGGGCTGTGGCTTTATTGTTTTGCTCTGTTGGGTGGTCTCCGTGGGTGTGGGTGTGATTTGGTCTCTCTCTCACACTTCCACACACACACACACACACACACACACACATATTTCCACACACACACACACATACACACACACTCTCTCTCTCTCTTTCAGTGGTCCCCCCTCTCTCTCTCACACACAGACATACACAGAGACACACACACAGACACACACACAGACATACACACAGACACACATAGAGAGAGACACACACACAAACACACACACACAAAACCTCTCCATTCCAATGCCACCCCCTCTCTCTCTCTATTTATTTATTTATTATTTAACTATCTAGCAACCAAACATCAATCAATTAACTAACTAAATATCTATCCATCCATCGAAAAACATCAACAATCATAACAACAACAACAACAACAACTGCATTAGTTTTAAATATTTTACTCCGGTAATAATGACGTCATACATAACTTAACAGCCAATTAACACATCACAGACACGACTCTAAAACAGAACAGAACAGAACAGAACAGAACAGAACAGAACAGAACAGAACAGAACAGAACAGAACAGTATAAAACAGGACAGAACAGAACAGAACAGTATTGTCGATTAGCAGAACACTTCTACTTAATAACACTTATAACGTAAACAAAAATGATTAATTAAAATTTCCAAAAACTTCGATGTTTGTGAATAGTTAACTTCGTAGTCGCTATGTGGCGCTGGACTCTGATAAATGGTCGAATATTTTGAGAAAAGTGTTTTTTTTAAGAGTGTTTCAAAAAAAATTGTCAGTCGCCAATTATTATCATTAAAGACATTACAGGTAACTGTAACAAGTTAGCATGTACCTGGTCTGTGTTATCTGATCGTGTCCCGATACACGTGTCCATAGCAAAAAAACACATACACAGACACACATGCATTCACACACATGGAGTCACATAGTCAGATACGGGCGCGCGACCACACGCACACCCGCAATCAATCAATCAATCAATCAGTCATCATTATTATAATATAAAGCACCACGTTTATATAAACTAATCTATGGTGCATTATAACAACATTCACAAATCATGATGATATACAATTCGGCGATAAGATAGCTGATCGGCTGATAAAGGTGGATCATCAATTAATTGATGTGTCCATCAGTCAGTCTGTCTGTCTGTCTGTCTGTCTGTCTGTCTGTCTGTCTGTCTGTCTGTCTGTCTGTCTGTCTGTCTGTCTGTATGCCTGTCTGTCTGTATTTCTCTCCATCCGTTTGTCTGTCTGACTATTTGCTGTCTGTCCGTCCACCATTCCGTCCGTCTAGCTGTCTGTCTATATCTCTATCTGTCCTGTCCGTCTATCCGTTTGTCTATCTGACTGTCTGTATTGTTGCTTACATTGCACATTTATGACAGAGAAAGTTGTCTATAATATGACTAGTTAACATATTGTTCATGTCTTCAAGGAGAGATATATCGCTTCTGCAGTTTCTCGCTTAATATTTCAGACGCGTGTGGATGCACGCACACCGAGGATGTACATACACGTGCACGCACGCACGCACGCATGCATGCACACATGCACGTAGCGCATAAGCGCATATGGATCCACGAGCTGTGATACGGAGGACGGTAGGTATTTGTATTCATTCAGTTCGACGGCGAAACGCCAACGACATTAAATATTCAGTTCGCCATCTTGTAGGTGGCGCACACGTCACTGCCGTTCTGTGCATCGCCTCTTAATCGCCCACCCCGTACGCGCATGCGCCGTCGGCACGCGCCGTTCAAATGCAAACTGTACACGGATCGCTGACGGATCCGAACGTCGCTAGGTCGGGAGGAAACGGGGCGAACGAACGGCCGAAAGCGCGACACTTCCGGTCACGTGCTCGTTGCCGCTCGCTACGGGTTCAGCTCAGTACGACGAGGGTAACACGTGACCCGGCCACCAGCTATCTGTCCAGACCGTTCACCATACGCTCGATGCTGCGGAGTTCGTTGATCACGTGACCCTTATTGTTCGGACTCCGTCGGGGGTCGCCCGGCGAGCATCGCCCGATCGGCGAATGACGAACGTCACGTGACAGTAACGAGTCGTCACGGCGTGAGAGCTCCGCCTGCGAACCAATCAGAGGCGACCGTCTCTGATCCGGGCTCTTCGTCCGGATGACATAGGGCGTGAAGCGTGGCGGACTTCCCGCGTGCGGCACGAAGGCGGCGCGTGCGTGGTGATGACTGCGGCTCGGGTGCATTTCCGGCGACGCGTGCGCCGCCTCGCGGGCGGAATGATTCGAGAAGACGCCTCCGAGATTCAGGTTCGGAGTCCAGGAGTTAGACGAAACCCCCAACGCCGCCAGATGGCTGTTCAGTAACAATCCCTGGTTCATTGAGATCCAGGCGGCGGCAGCCTGCGCGGCCATCGGATTAGGAAAATGTCCGGATAGATCCGGGGTCGTCGACGGGCTAGCCGTCAGGAAGGGCGGCAAACCGGGCGAGTTTATGGCGGCCGCCGCTAGATGAGGTGCCGTGGCCAGAAGTCCGCTATGGGAGCTTGAGAGACCTGGATACAATCCTGGATGGAAATATGGGAACATTGGATGACTCACTGATGGGTGGATCACGGTGACATTCGGTGGTGACTGCGGATCCTTGTCCCGACCGTTGAGTCGTTCGTGATCCAGATACGAATGTCTGTCCCTACCGGATGGTGACGTCATGTGTTCGGGTCGGTAGTGAGCTAGCGGACTCCTTCCGGATCTTCTGTCTCCGGAACGGTCAACGTTTCCTCTCTCGTCTTCCTTCTCGGGATCCTCTCGTCGCCGACTATCGGCTGACAGGGGCCGACTTCCGGCCGTCGGCGTTGAAGTCGATTGTCGATTTCCTTCCGGATCGTTTGATGTCACCTCGGTCGAATCGACCTGTGACGACGGTTCCGGAGACACTCGTTCTGAGACGTGCTCGGTTTGGGATTCGCTTATTTGGGCGGTATCCTCCACTGGAACGATAAAATAGATGCTGATATAAAACAAATGTTATTTCAAAAACAATAACAACAACAACAATAACAACAACAACAATAACAACAACAACAATAACGACAACTTGTTATTAATATTGCTGCCGTAGTAGATGTACTTACCACATCCGTTAGAGGTATCGGGTTCCTGAGTGACGTCATTCGGCTTATTGGCGTCCATTGGAGGCTGCACTCCATTTCCGGTGTCTTCCGGATCTGATCCAGGTGAGTTTTGCAGAACGTTGATGTTATTTATGGGACACTCGCCTCCCGGCTCGTCCACAACGCAAATCTCCATGTTCTCGTCTTCTGGATCGGTATCCGGATCGTCGTCGTCGTCGTGCCGATAGGAGACCACGTCCCGCTCGGCCTGATCCAGACTGCCCGAGTGGTGGCGCTGGTGTAGCGGTTGGCTGTCGCATGACGTCTGAGGAGTCAAACGTCTGAGGGAAGACAATAAAGACATACCGTAAGGCGGAGTTGGGCGATATTAAAGGCTGACATCTGTGTTTGCTCAGGCTGTCGACACACACACACATGCACACACGCATACACGCACACAAACACACACACACAAATAGTATTAATACTTAACACAAACGCTTATAAACAGAGTCTGTCTACGCATAAGTTAAGCTGATTTTTGAAAATATAAACATATATATATATATATATATATATATATATAGAGAGAGAGAGAGAGAGAGAGAGAAAAAAATGCATCCTGTCATATATTATATATATATATATATATATATATATATATATTATAAACAGGTAGACGGACAGACAGACGGACAGACAGATAGACGGATGGACAGATAGACAGACGGACTGAAGGAAGAACAGCGGACACGGAAACAGACGCAGATACATACACACATACACACGCTCGTACGCACGCACAAAGGCACACTAAGGTGGTTGGAGCGTGGTCGTTACGATTGACAAGAATCAGGAGAGCGGATGATCAGAAGTGACAAGTGTTTGTTTAGAAGACGACGTCATTTATCACGTGACAGAACATGGCGCCCACAGACCGGTAGTTGTCGATGTGTTTGACCTTTTGTCCTCCGTACGGCTAACTTCCGTTATCACTCAATGTGACAATAATACACAGACCAAGAGATAACATCTCCTTATGTAAGACAAACCGTGGAAAAAAGAAAAATCAAACACACACACACACACACACAGACAGACGTAATATAAACACCCACATATAATACACACACATATTACACATAACACAGACATAATACACACAAATACATACATAATATACATATAATACACACACAAAATACACACATAATACATATACAATACACATAATACACACTTAACACACACATAACACGTACACACAAACAACTACATATAAGCATAGAGTGAATGAGTAATATATATATATATATATATATATATATATATATAGAGAGAGAGAGAGAGAGAGAGAGAGGGGGGTGTAAGAGTGATGTTGGGAGAGAGAGAGAGAGAGAGAGAGAGGGAGGGGGAGGGTGTAAGAGTGATGTTGAGAGAGAGAGAGAGAGAGAGAGAGAGAGAGAGAGTGAGTGAGGTTGAGCGAGTAAGAGTGAGGTTGAGAAAGAGAGAAAGTAAGAGTGATGTTCAGAGAGAGAGAGAGAGAGAGAGAGAGAGAGTAAGAGTGGGGTTGAGACAGAGAGAGAGAAAGAGAGAGAGTGAGTGAGGTTGAGAGAGAGAGAGAGAGAGAGAGAGAGAGAGAAACTAACCGTATAAATTAAAACTATATATTTTTTGTTACCTTCTATTAAATTACGTAAGTGAGAGAACAAAAAGGTGATAATAACACAACAAAAACAACAACAATAACAACAATGGCGGCGGACAAAGAAATTGCCGTCGATCTGGCCTCGGTAGTTCACACCACCTCGTTCGGCTCTCGATGGCCGGGTGGTGACTCGCGTTGGTGTGTGTATGTGTAGGTACGTATGTGCGTGTGTGTGCGTGCGTGCGTGCGTAAGCTTATTCATTCCTAGCAATTAACAAAATACACATAAGACGACTAATAGCCCAGCCAGAGCCCATCAGGGCCGGCGACCCGCCACCGCTCGCCGACGTCCAGCCGCCGGCGAGCCGTCGTTAAGTATTAGCCCGTCCATAAGAATGGCGGCACTAAGCCGGCAGACGCCAGACTGTCTGCGAATGTCGTATAGAAGTCGGCTACCAGTGGTCAGGTCGCCTTTGTCGCCTCGACACTAAGCGTCTATTGATCTCGGCGCTAAATGCCTTGTCCCCAAGCCGCCGTCGGGGCAGTCGGCTCGGGCCCCGGAAAACGCCCCCCCCCCCTTGTCGCCGCTGGCTAGCCCAAACTCGCTGACGAAGGCTCCCTCTCTCTCTCTCTCTCTCTCTCGTTGGCAACTTCTTGTCGAGCCAGCCGGCCGGCCAGCTAGCTAGCTAGCTAACCGGGCGGGCTATATAGCTGTTTGTCTGTCGAACCAGCGACTTACTGCGGGGCGGGCTATATAGCTGTTTGTCTGTCGAACCAGCGACTTACTGCGGGGCTCTCCCGGTCTGTTAGTCTTAAGGCTCAATAAGTCATTGTTTTCGAGTTGTCGGCCAAGTTTTAGCCAGTTATTAGATTAACGGCGTTAAGTCGGCGCTGACGGTCCCTTCGACAAACAGAGTTCGTGTTCGATCAACAAACGTCGGCCCGACACTTTACCGGAGACCGTCAGAGATAGAGTCAAGAACTACTATTAGAGAGGGTGGCTGGCCGTCCGAGAGACGGGGGGCGGACGGGGGGGGGGAGATTTGGGTAGGATCCGTACCCACCGGCTTGCTGAGCCAAGTCCACAATCAGTACTTATAGTCAGTATAGTCAGTTAGGCATATATATATATATATATATATATATATATATATATATATATATATATATATATATAACCAAAAGTTGTAGCATTTCCAGACAATTTTCCAGCCCGCCAACCAGCCAACCAGTTCCATTTAGCTGGCAACACCCACCTAATAAACAATATCAGGAACGATGTAAGTGGTTAGCCAGCCGGGAGCCGAGGTGTTAGCCGGTGTCTAGGTGGGCGATAATCGGGGTTGATGTCTGTTAGTGAGACACTTAGCCGACGGCCGCTAGACGTCTAATGGTGCCGCCAATATCGCTCAATTCCCGTCGCCATTACTGGCGCGGCAGATTATTGTCTTACCGAGAGGCATCGATATAACAGGCGCAGGCAAGCAGGCAGGCAGGCACCAAACCACACAGGCACGCAGGCACCCATTTGTAGAAAATGGCGCCTTTCCGGTATATCCCGAGGAGATGGAATTCGGGAAGTGACATCAGACAGTCGTATTATAGCTTGGGTGTTAAGTAGGTGGTGGTTGGGTGGTGGTTGGGTGGTGGCTGGGTGACGCGTGCGGGTCGCCGATTTCCCACATTGATAACAAAAAGGCCCGGGAAGGTGTTTATCCGACATAAGAACAACACATGATAAACGCCTTACTCCAGAATGTAAACAGCTGGATATACGATAGAGGGCGCTTTTTGTCCACTCTCCGTCTACGGACAGGATCCCGAAAGCAAACTGTACGGAAGCGGTCCGCATTACGAGAATAACGCCCTTTGCAGATAACCCCTATCGCAGACCATAACTAGGGCGGAGACAACCAGAAAAGAGGTCAAAAAAGGTCAAAGCAATGTCGAAGTTCACGCGCGTAATTGGAAGAAAAAGGTCTTTTAAAAACAGGGCTGCCAGGAAACGCAATTAAAAAAATAAAACAAAAAGCGAAACCTTTTTTATTATATAAATTATTATAATCCACGTATTTTTTTAATTTATTTTCGAGCCCGCCAAACTTTGTCCGCGAGCAGACGATAATGATGTATCTGTCTGTGTCACTTCTCTCTCTGTCTGTGGCTACCGTAGTCTGAGGCTATCAATTGTTATCAATTATAGATAAGCCGATATCGAGATAGATAAGCCGCGCGCCTATACAATGTGATAAATTATTCATATCAATAACAGCTTGGGCAATGAACAAAATGGCGGCTTACTTTTTTTCCTTGCTCCGTCCACCACCTGAGTCACGGAATCCTTTAGCGAATGGATTATGATCTATCTTCAACCGAGTGATCTGGATGGAAAGAGAGAGAGAACGGAAAATAATATAGCCGTGAAAATTTTTCAAATAAAACAAAATTAAATTAGCCGCAATTTTCATTTTAATGTCTTCAGCTTCCGGTTTAATTGTGGTATTAAGTGTTAGCGGCACACGATAGCGTAATATAGTAATAATAATAATAATTACTATTATTATATAGGATGTTTAATAATTGAACAGACAGGTTCAATGTCTATTTACGTCTCGCCGTTCCATTAATATATAATCTATCCGTGAAATATGGCGTAACACGCTGGTGGCGACACCTGGATGACATACCATCTGAACTGGCCGGATACTAGGCCAGCCACCCCTCCCCTCCGTGTAGCGGCAATCATAGAGAATCATTGTTAAATGTCTGTATTATTTATAATAATCTCACCTTTTCGTTTTGATAAGCGGTGACGGCTATGAATTCCGTCTCCTTGAACACATACGTCCTGAACGCGCTATACGGTAACTTGAGAATATCGTCTGCTCGGACCAGGTGAAGACGAGGCTGGTACTTGTGCATTGAATTCAAAATGGTCTGCTTATGAAAAGAAAAGAGACGACGCCAGGACTGAGTATTGCTGATAGTACGGGATAAAAACAGCCACGAATACATATATTAAACAGCAGCGGCAACACTTACAGTAATAATAATAATAATAATAACTATAAAATATAATTACAAAATTGAGAAAGAACAAAGTAGCTGTTCTAAACTTGAGAGAGATAGTGGGCCTCCGCCACCTTCAACGTCAAGATCGCCCCCCACCCATCCCCGGATAAACGTATATTATCTACGCCCAAATCCTGATCGACTTTCCTTCAACGCGCCACAAAAACGGGCCAAAGGTGAAATAAATCTCTCCGGATGGGGGGCGGCTGAAGTTGTGCTGTTGATCCTGAGCAGTCCAATCCCAATAGATCTGGATACGGTGAGCGTGAAGTGTGGAGCGATGAGATTTATCAGCGGAGGGATGGAGTCCGGATTAACGAACGGCCAGCGGTCGATAATCGATCTATTCCGGAGCCAATTGGGGCCACGGCACGGATCAACTACTGGATCACTCTCCAGAACTGAAGGGGGCCGCCTTATCCCCCCAGCTCACCCCCCGAGACTTCCCTACATATTCCCTACCCTGGGACCAATCCCTGCAACCCATTGTATCCAGAACAAATCATTTCTTTCCACCATCCAGAACGATGCCGATCGGTTTGTTCCCACGCCCCCTTTCGATTATCTCAAGCGCATGCGCCACGCTGTCGCGCGGGAACAATCCGCTGTAAACGACGGTACCAGTGGCGCTCTCTAGCTGCCACAACACATCCCGCCACCCGGCTCGGTGCGCTACGATGTAAACCGGAAGTGGGCTGTCGGCGCCTCAAAGAGGGATTCAATACTTACAAATCCGTGTTTGTCGGAAATGTTATTGGTCAACTTCAGCTTATGGAACGACACTATCTTTGACATCCACTGCTCGCCGGTACTGGGAGAATCCGGATGGATGTACATCCTCTTCGGCATCTCCGGATCGGCTTTGCCGGCCACCATCCATCTGGAGTTGTGGAACTTATACCGACAATCGTCCACGGATATGATGTCCATTAACAGGATGTACTTGGCACGTTTATCCAGACCAGAGACCTTGGCCTTAAATGGCGGAAATATCCGTCTGTGGAGAAAAAAACAGGAGAATCTGGATCAGAAGGGAAGTAATAGAAATTGTTCGGATCATAAGATAATGGCGATGTGATATAATAAAAAATGTATGTCCTTTTTTAAATTGATCTCATGAATGAAATCCTAATTGCTAAAAGGTTATTTATTTCATAATGTTATTGATCCCATAATGTTATTTATCCCTTAATGTCATTTATCCCTTAATGTTATTTATCCCGTAATGTTATTGATCTCTATAATGTTATTTATCCCACAATGTTATTGATCCCCATAATGTTAGTTATTCCCATAATGTTATTTATTTTATAATGTTATTTATCCCTTAATGTCATTTATCCCACAATATTATTAATTCCATAATGGTAGTTATTACAAATGGATTTTTATTTACAATTCAATATGACAACTTACGGAATTGATGAACCAATTTATAAAATAATAATTATATGGTTATTATTGTTATAATATATATTATTAACAGATCAATCGTGGAAAAGTATTTGTATCATAACAATATATATATATATATATATATATATATATATATATATAATGTGGCGTCTATTTTATTCTGGTATATATTCTATAACAGTAAATGTGATGTATAATGGTATTAATTCTCTAATGGTAATTTATACCAAGAATACACAATATATGTGTCACTTATATATGTCCTAACTGGCGCCCTATGTACACCTTAGACGCCTAACACTTGTACACTAATTCATTTAAGCGACACGTGAAAAGTGTCTCGGGTAACACCATACAGGTAAGATCCTGTATAGGTAGTCATAAAATAAGACCATTATATATAGACAGCGCCATAAAGGTAAGACCACACATGTACGTTATATAGGTAAGTCCGTCGGCAGAAGTAAGACCATAAATGGTAATACCACACAGGTAGAAAAATGTGTAAATAAATAAATAGTGGAGGAAAACCGGAGAAAAAACGAGATAAAAAACACACACACACACACGTACAGACACACACACACCCACACACACACACACGTACAGACACACACACACACACACACACACACACACACACACACGCACACATATATATACACACACATATATATACACACATATACACAGAGAGAGAGAGAGAGAGAGAGAGAGAGAGAGAGACACACACAGAGAGAGAGAGAGAGAGAGAGAGAGAGAGAGAGAGAGGAGACACACACACACACACAGACACACACAGAGAAAGACACACACGCACACATATATATACACACACATATATATACACACATATACACAGAGAGAGAGAGAGAGAGACACACACGCAGGAAAAGAGAGAGAGAGAGAGAGAGAGAGAGAGAGGGCAGCGGAGTAGAATGGCGATAAAAGAAAAACAAATATTTGGTGAAGAGAAATCACAAAGTTATTGTTAACACGTCAAGTTAGTGTTGTCGCCGGGGAGGGTCGCCATTTTGTATCTGTCTCCTCTCAGCTTTGGCAGTATTTAATAGCTCTATTTTGATGTATAATTGATTTCCCAGCACACCTTTCTGGCCGTGTGTGTGTATGTGCGCGTGTGTGTGGTCACTGGGATATATGTGCGGGCTGGCTGGGGTGGAGCCGGGGTGGGGGAGGTCTCGTACGTTTGGGGGTGGTGTTCAGGATTGGGGGGGGGGGGGTTAACGAGGCGTCTGTGGGCTGGACGATAAAGGGGTGAAATCAGCCATGTTGGCCAACTTGCCGCACTCGCAGACATCCAGTCGCCGCCATGTTTTCGTCTCTGACGTCATATTTATGACATTTCACGCTAATTGGCGCCCATAGTTCTCGGGGCGTCCGCTAGGCGCCAACCCGACTCGTTGTCATGACAACAGATCGATATTTTAACACATCTCAGCCGCCGACTGAAATCGAAATTCAATCATTTCTCCGGCAACATGGCGGCGTCTGTATTGGTATAGATGTGGCTGCTCGCTCGCTCGCTCGCTCTCTCTCTATCTCTCTCTCTCTCTCTCTCTCTTCCTTAGTATAAACCACTATATATATATATATATATATATATATATATATATATATATATATATACACACACACACTCACTGACTCTATAATCTCGCCATTTAACGCTTAAACGCCTCCAAATCTCGTAAAATTTCATTGCATTTCTCGGAGAGAGGCTAACTGAACGCCGTTAATAGATCTTTCACATCCGGTAGGCGACACTTCCGGCGTCTCCGAGCCTATGTCGGTCTACACTATAGCATCCGGGACAGGTAAGACAGCACTCCCCAAAAAGATCGCCTCAAATATTAAACAACAACAACACACACAAACACACACACTCTCTCCAACAACACACACACACACACACACACACTCTCTCTCACACCATTTTGGTCGTAAAACTTTTCTCGGGTCGCCATGATGGACCACTGGCGCCATCTCGGGTGTGAGAGCTGCATAAAAAGCCTCGGTCTGGCGCTAGATCGGCGTGCCATGTATATAGCCTACTTGTCGTTATTTCCGGTCTGTCGTCACCTATTGGCGAATTAACAAACAACACAGGTGTGTGTGTATGTGTGTGAGCGCCTGCGCGCGCGCATGTGTGGCGGCCGTTTTATCAATCGCATTTTTTACTATCTGACTTTTAATATTATATTTTCGCTACTATATATTAATTTTATTAAATTTATCTTCCTCTTAAACGAGCCGGTACTCCGTAAAACGTCCACAGTTGCGTACCGTTGATCTAATGACCTATCCTCCGCCAAAGGGGTACAGATCCCGACGGCCCTTCCCCCCCCCCCCACTCCCGAGGCGTACATGTTCAAAGCCTGTTGATCGCAATAAAATATTTGTCATATTTTGTCATAGTTTTAATCTATTTCAACCTTCTCCAGCCCCCTCATTCAGCGACAATATAGATAAACACCTTATATATTGTTTATATATTTGAAGAGGCCCGTACACAGAAGCACGCACGCACGCACAATCACGAACATTGTAGAAGCATGTACGCACGCGCATAAACGGGAATATTCTCACGCATATGCTTGCGCATGTACGCATGTCCTCTCGTGAAATAGAATCTAGCAAAATTTCATCTGTTCGATATGAAATTGTAAGGAATCGTGCCGGGAAAAGAAAAATATAAAATGCATTAATATTAATATATTACGCTGAGAATTATTATCATTGTTAGCGCGATAAATAATTAATTAGCCACAATCAAAGTAATCGACAGTCTAACGTTATCAATAAGGAGTGAGCGATAATAAAAGGTTTACCCGCAAAACGGTTAGGAGGGCATATGACGTCATTTTGCTACCGATATTCGAGGTTAAGGCTTGACATCGAACAATTGGAGAGTTATCAGTTAACCGCTAGGGATGGCATATATATATATATATATATATATATATATATATATATATATATATATATATATGATATCATTGTGGCAACACACACACACACACACACACACACACACACTTGTTGTATTAATCGTCAGCTATCACAACAATTTAATGATATTTGTTTGTTTGTTTGTTTGTTTGTTTTTTTTTTGTTTGTTTGTTTACTCCTTATAATTATGATAAAAATAAACAAGGATATAATAGAAGAAGCCTCAGAAGAGAAAGAAGAATAAACAAAGTGTTTATTTCACGCTTTCCGAAGACAATAAAATAAAACGAAAATGTAAACTTATGAAGATGTTAGATGGACAGATAAATAAAGTTATTATTAATTTATATATCAACCGTAGATTATAAAGATATCAAGACACGGAGACACATATCTGATATATATATATATATATATATATATATATATATATATATATATATATATATATATATATATATATATATATATATATACAAAATAGCTTAAATAAATCTTTTATGAGTTAAAATTAGCTAAAATCAGCTTTGATCAACAATTTTGCAAACTAATGTTTCATCTAACTCAGGAATTGATGACAATCCTTTCAACCATACAAAGAATGATGATTATTATCTAGTATTATTTTATTTATAACCGTAGGTCCTGGCATTAACAGAAGTCTGGAGTAAATAGTGTCATCTTTAGATAGTGTCATAACTAGATGGTATCGTAACTGGTGGCGTGTATATATATATATATATATATATATATATATATATATATATATATATATATATATATATATATATAGTTTCGTGGTAAGACGGCGTCTGAATTAGACAGCACCATAAATAGACGGTGTCCAAGCGAGATTGTTGATTTATAGCTGGTCTAGTAGTGGTGTCTATAATGTGATGTCTATAATGTAGTGTCTAAAATGTGGTGTCTATAATGTGGTGTCTATAATATGGTGTCTATAATATGGTGTCTATAATATGGTGTCTATAATGTCGAGAAATAATTTACTGCAGTTGTCAATTTGTTTGTAATGATAATGTAAATATAGATGACATTAACCTGTCAAAATATGACGGTATCACTGAATATTATAGAGGTCTATTATAGGTCACACACACACACACACACACACACACACACACACACACACACACACACACACACACACACACACACACACACACACACACACACACACACACACTATATATATATATATATATATATATATATATACAGAGACAATACCCCCCCCCCGACATATTGATAACGCCGTTAGACGTCTATCTATAAAATGATAAATAATACGTCACTCATCATGATAGAGATTCAGTTTATCATCTCGGCTCAACAAACGTTGACGTATCTCGAGAGGGGGAGCTAAAATATTCATTAAAAACTAACAAATATATAATAACAATCTGTGTCAATATTTACATCACAGTTTTTAGATTAAATATATCAGCATCAAACTGATGAACGAATAGAAACGGGTCGACGAAAAATATCACCAGTAGAGCAATATAGAACAATATCGGTGATATAGAACAATATCGGTGATATAGAATGATATCAACGATACAGATGGGAATATGGTTATCTTATCCCGGATAAGATAATTTGTTTGTGTGCAGATAATTAATAAATATCGTCGATTAATAGACGTCCCTGTGTGCGTGCGTGCGTGCGTGCGTGCGTATATGTAATATATAATTAAGAGCTGGGAGATGATATGGGTTTATATTACACAAAGATAGGAATATAAAGGTAGAAATTAGTCGTTTGATTGGTGTACGGTTTATTTCACGTAAATCGGTCAGTATATACGTGTATATGATCGTAGGATGATCGGGTTAATTGGTGTATATGGATAGAATATTGGTATTCATATGTATAAACACACAGACACACACACATATACACCTTTACAAAATAAGGTGTCTCACTGCATACTAACAATATAGCAGAAACTCACCTGCCAGATTTAGTTATAACCATTTCGGTGCCAAATTCGTGGAACTTCTCCCACAGGTCTCGTCCCTCCAGCTCGACCTTGGGGTCGTCCTTGACGTCGTCATCCTGCGGGACGATCGGTGGTCGGGGCAGCCCGCGGGGTAGCCCCTGGGACAGGAAGTGGTCACCCAGCGAGTAGGGCGTCCTCCCGACGACGGTTTGCTGAAGCTTGGGCAGGATCGGAGTCGGCAGTACAGGCGCCTGTAGGCCGGGATGGGCCGACAGATAATGGGGATGGGCCGACATGATAGAGCCCACGCCGTACTCCGACTGCGTACGCTGTGCCATCAGGAACGGATGGTACGCCATTGGTATGGCGGGCGGATTGGCACGTCTAGGGTGATCCTTGTCCTGACCTAATTGGTCATATATCATAGTGTACTTATTGACCTCTGACTAGCCGAATCCGGCTAGGATATGGTTACTATATGGGTCGGTGTGTGTACGCGTGTCTATAGGCGGCCTGTCCCCGTATACACATACAGACACACACATATATATATATACACACACGGGAACGGATACCCGTCCTGGACGTCAGATGAGTTACCTTTAGTCAAGTTATCACTCGTTTGCGAAGCTGGATGACGTCAAATTCTCTCTCGGGGTGTTCCACCTCAAACCGGATGACATCCAACGAGCTCCGCTGAACTCCCACACGGCACTAAAACACTAAAAAGAACTACTGGAGCCGCGTCCCGGAGGCACTAAGCGAGGTTGGGAACGTTTCGAATTTGTTCTCCATTGGGTAGGCGACCCAGATACTGTTCCAGTTCGGCTCTGTTCCCGTGTTCCAGTTTTCGTCCGTCGGTCCAGGTTGTGATGGGACAATCGTCGGTATGTGTGCAGTAAGGCGCCGACCAACCAATATGTACGTGTTAGTGTCGGGCTCGACACAACTAGCTAGCTCACACCGTGTCTATAGGCGGCTAGCCGTTAACTGGCTAACCCGCGGCTAGCGGCCTCACGCCTGGGTAACACCTCGTCTACGGCCGCCTCACAATAGCCGGCCGACCATTGGTCGGCTCATCAGGCCATTGACCAATGAGCGGGCGAGATGGGCGGGACTTGGCCGGCGGCTCGGCTAACGGTCTAGTGAGGTTGATGCGCCGAGGCGACGCAAGCTCCGCCCACAGCGGCAGACTGACAGCGGCTAGTCCTTTGAAGTCATTGTTGGCGGCAACGAGAGCTGTCAACACTGTTTACCTGGGACGCCTTCCCCAGCTCTCCCCTCACGACTTCTGTGTGCGCGTTTCCACACACACGCATGCACGCACGCAAGCATGCACACACCGGCGGTACATACTCACAAACCCATATGGAAGACAAAGAGATGCGCTTCGGATGGTTCCGTCGAGAGATAATGGCCTTACCTGACAATACACATAGCTGAACGGAGAGAGAACTGATGGCTGAGGTCTCTCAGTATGCGCTAATTACACGCTGTGATGTGACCAGCCAAATACAAGAAGCTATTTACTCTCTCCGACAGACAAAAGCCACACAATTCACTTGACCGCAAATCTCTGGGAACGCTTCATTTTCGCGGCCCGCCAACCGCCACTTGGCTCCCAAGTCGGCGTGAAACCCCCCCTCTCTCACACACACACACGCACACACACACACACACACACACACACACTTTCTCTCTATTTCTCGCACGCACACATGCACACACAAACACACACACAAACACATACATACAGAAAGATAGACAGAGGGGCACGCTCGTACGCACGCAGAGAGAGAGAGGGGGGGACCACGTTTTGATTGAGCTACTAAAAATTGTCATTTTATTGAAATAAAAGCAGATGAAACAGAGCCCCAGTGATCGCTATCTGTCTCCGAGAGTAGTGGACAATATAGGACGTGACCAATTAACACGGCCTAGGTGTGTTAATTGGCGTCGATTCATTGTTCTAGACGGACAGGTACAAGTCCCGAGTTCTTTTTTGTTCATCGGCGATAATTAAAGCGCCGACTCATTAACAAATCGTCTCCCATTGTCCATAGATCATAATCTGCCATTTGTTACCCAGCCATGGACCATGGACCATAGACTTAGAGAGGAAGAATCGAACGCTTTAATCCTTT
Source organism: Paralvinella palmiformis (assembly GCA_025642065.1). Classification (NCBI taxonomy): domain Eukaryota; kingdom Metazoa; phylum Annelida; class Polychaeta; order Terebellida; family Alvinellidae; genus Paralvinella; species Paralvinella palmiformis. The sequence continues at coordinate 177,630 of JAODUP010000408.1, read as the reverse complement.
AATGTTTGGCCTTCCCGCTAACCGCCCTGTAGGCAACTTCATCCACGCCACGCCACCCCCCATCTCTGATTATTGACTTCAAAACGGCTACAAAATGCGGTGATTTTTCGCGAATTAATTATGATAATTA
>JAODUP010000408.1:125000-172500 GCA_025642065.1 Paralvinella palmiformis | reverse complement strand
CGTTTAGCATCGACGAGAAGCTGTGTGGTAATTCTCAGAGAACAACAGCCAAACCAGACAACAATGATAACATCATTAAACATCATCAAACATCATCAAACATCATCAAACATCGATAATTAGGTCATACTAATTAACACCGCCCATATAGCCGCTAACTAGGCTTACCGACGCTGACAGCTTATAGAGTGGTGTCAACACGTCTCACACCGCGAACACCCCCTGGTGGTCGGCATCGTAATTAACAAAATGCAAAGGTACGGCACCTGTTTTTATTGTAATAAACACACCGCGGCAGGTAAACGCAGCTTAAACACAGACACACATACACACGCACGCGGGCACACGCGCGCCCACACACATTAGCACACATATTAACATGTATTAAAGTAGAGTAACACATATAAACAATAAATCATACCTTTATGTTGTCAAGACGTTATATTATACCGAGTAGAAATTGGTGATAACCATAAACATCATCATCATCATCATCATCATCATCATCATCATCATCATCATCATCATCATCATCATTAATTGATTAATTAATTATAGAATTAGCAGATCCTTTACTTGTGATGGGGTACACACGGGTGTGTATGGGAGCGCGCGTGCGTGCGTGCCTGTCTGTATGCGTGCCTGTCCGTCCGTCCGTCCGAAGCCGATACCATCGAGTCTACGATTTGATTAAAAAGAAGAAAGATAATATTTCTCGTTCGGAAATAATAGAAATATAATAATGATAATATAACATAGATAATAGGGAACAATAACGTTATTGTTATACGGGTCTTTGTGAGTTATTGTGTTTAATAACAATAACAATGTCCCACGATAAACCCCCTTTATCCGGTCACTATTGTGTTATAACAAAATTTTAACAAAACCCTCGATAAAAGGTGGATTAGAATTTAATACTGATATGACGTCATTCACATAGGTCATGTGACTCGAATGCGAGTAGCGGCCGGTGACGTAGTATTTCACCATTTTGGCCAACTTCACTCAGTCGACAGGTCAACATCGAGAGGACATCCGCTATCCTGATGGTTGTACTACCCGGATGAAGCACTACTTGGAGTAGTGTACGTACATTCTATTGCGTGGACAATTCCGTGGTTTGGGTAGATTTACGATATCTGAACTACCTGCCTAAGTCCACTACCTAGATAGAACACCACTATCTAACTGGATACACGTTGCGGATCAACTTAATTGTTGATCAATTAATATGCTACCTCCAAAGTTGGTTCTAACTATGCTAACTGGGTGACCAGAACTGAACTGTTTGAGTAAACATGAGAGAGTGAAGCCTCTGGATATAGTACACCCCAGACCTTGCTTACACCAGCCCTTGGTTACCCCAGCCGTTGGTTACCACAGACCTAAGATAACCAAGGGCTTGGTTATCTTAGCGTCTGGCTACAGCTCAGTCTAATGGTTAACACAAAATTTGTGTATCCTCAAATCTGTGGTACCCTGATGGATATCATGCAGTTGATGACCTATGAAACCCCCCCCCAACCTCTGCGTACTTGTAGCCTGAATCTACTTCTCATCGTGGTGTGTGTGTGTGTGTGTGTGTGTGTGTGTGTTCCTAACCCCAGGGTAACTCAATCCCAGCTGAAGGGTACTCCGGATTGTACAATCCCTCGTGATCAACATTCACCCCCCCCCTTCCCAGCCCCTGGGACTGACATACAATAACCACTTATCCCCTAACTTATTGACGATCAAGATGAAATATAATGAAGCGCCTCCTTACGGCAGAGCATCACGTGACAGCCGAGCCTCGTTTGTGAGCAGGGGACGTCAGAATCGCTTCTGCCGGTCGTCGATCTAAGCACGTGACGTGAGCACGTGACCAATATGGCAGCCACTAGACACCGGAACCACTCCTGATGGGAGGGGAGACTCGTCATGAAAATGTCGACAATTAGAGCGGACAAAGGCGAAATTACCTCAATCGACTGCGAGCGGCGCCCCCTGGTGACTGGCTTCCCACTGGAGGCGATTAGTGCAGGTATCCGCACGACCTCAGGCGTGGCACCCCTCTCCCTCTCAGCCGGCCTCATCTCAGTCTCATCTAGGGCCTCATTTAAGCTCCGCAGCGATCTCATAGTCTCATCAGATTCTCAAATCATCCTCATCTCGGAAGCCTAAGTCTCATCTCAGCCGCATCACATATTTTGACCTCAACATTATCACTGTCGTCACAGTCTCGCTTCGCTCTTCCAACTTCATCCCACACTCAACACACTCTCATAACCTCATCCCCACCTCAACATGTGGTCATAGCCACAACAAACCTGCCTCATCTTTGTGTCATGCCACTCTCATCATACCATCACAACCTCAACGCATCGTATCCTAGCAACTTCTCTTCATTTCAACTCCACGAACTTCCCGGTTCCTCATAATCCCGTGTCCCTCAGTTTCAGAGTCTACTTCACCTCATCCCTCCAAATATCTCAATCTCTCCTCTATCCTCATATAATAACCAGTTCAGTCTAACCACGAGATACTGTAAATTCGATGTTAATTTCTGCCTCATCCCTGCCTCAATCAAACCTCACCGGAGCCTGGTACCTGGTGCATTGTACCCACCAGCTGTGGGATGATTATAGAGAATGACTGGTATAGAGATTTATTAGCTAATATACGGCTAACCATTGGAAGGTAACTACTAGCCAAACTACGTATCTAGTGTTCATCCCGGTCCTATTAGCCTCATTTAGTATCATACACTCACTATACACTAAGTCAACCTAACGTCCAGCCACCTGGTGGCGGGTCTTGGCTCTTTTACAATCATACTGTAGGTTGTGCAGTCATTCTGCGGACTGCGGGCTATTAACCGGATTGTGCGAGGCACAATCAGAATGTGGGCTGTAAAATCACAGTGTGGCCAAAACAGTCAGAATGTGAGCTGTACAGTCAGAATGTGAGCTGTACAGTCAGTATGTGGAGTGTGGGCTACTTAACCAGATTGTGGGATGTATAATTAGATTGTGGGCTGTACAGCCAGACTGTGAGCGGTACCGTTTAGACTGTGGTTCGTACAATCTGACTGTGAGGTGCACAATCAGACTGTGGGTTGTACAGTCAGACTGTGGCTGGTACAGTCAGACTGTTTAACCTAATCTTAGACTGACAGCATCTGCAGTACTCCTGACTGTCTGAAAATCCTATATTCTCTGTCTGTCTGTCTGTCTGTCTGTCTGTCTGTCTGTCTGTCTGTCTGTCTGTCTGTCTGTCTGTCTGTCTGTCTGTCTGTCTGTCTGTCTGTCTGTCTGTCTGTCTGTCTGTCTGTCTGTCACATACAGTAATGTTTTCCCTTCCTCACTCACTCACTCATACCCTCATCTTTTTCGCGACGTCCTCTCTCTCTCTATCTCTCTATCTATCTAACTATCTATATTTCTATCTATCTAGCCCCCTCTTTCTCTCAGCCGCAAGCACGTATCAAGCACCTATCAGGCACGTTCAACCACCAGACTGTCGCCAACAGTCTAATGGACGTGTAAAAACAATCACTTTACCAAAACGTGAGACACTTTAACTGAGTTCTGACTCCTCACAAAGAGCTGACGTCACAATAGTTCTTCGACCAACGAGAGCGGCCATCTTGTTTCTTTATCAGCAACTAGCCATTCCGGTTGGCTCTTGTTATACGCATGCGCATCGTGTCCGCGGCGTTCCACCGGGAAAAGGGCACTTTTTTTGTCGGTCGAAATGCGTGTCTATTTACTCTCGAGTAAGGTACTCATAAGCCTAAATGAGTAACGAGGTAGCGTTTATTAGCTACTTTAGTATTGTGGTAAGCGCCGTTGTTGTCTATTTCTGGCTATCGCCGGTAGGGGTATGCTGGGATGAGCGCCACCTGGTGGACTCGCTGACCGGATATAGAGAATATAATATTATATTGATTACTTTCACGTGATGGAGGTATTTGGTTGGAGTGTTTGGGAAATATCCAGGTACACGTCTTTGTTTGTATAGAACATACACAACATGAACTAAACCTATACACAACATACAACATAATATATATATATATATATATATATATATATATATATATATATATATATAAACATAATAACCTACACCTATAAAGAATATATATACAACTTAAATATGCGTGTGTGTGTGTGTGTGTGTGTGTGTGTGTGTGTGTGTGTGTGTGTGTGTGTGTGTGTGTGTGTGTGTGTGTGTGTGTGTGTGTGTGTGTGTGTGTGTGTGTGTGTGGTTTTGCTACACCTACCTCCCCCACAAAAAAAGGTATTCGGGTACACCGTGAACTTTTCCCTGTACCCAAATGATCCTCAAATGATAGCCGATCTAACAATAGAAAATTACCAGCAACTGTCAATCAAAAAGTTAATATTTCTCTTCAAATCTACCTATTGTGATAACTTTTATAATTCTAAGTAGATTAATATTAATATAAATATCATACCCGCAACCTGATCGGGTTGACCCACACCACGACGAACTTTAGTTCCTACCCAGGCATAAAACACACGCGCGCGCGCGCTCCCCCCCCCCCTACTCACACACAAACACTCATTAACATACGCATGAAGACACGGACGTGTACTCGCACACAAACATATCCACACATATACAGAAAGAAACACGCACAAGTACAAACACCCACCGCATAATATATATACACGAACATATTATGGCAGGTGCGCATACATACACACGCGCGCGCGCGCACACACACACACATACCCGTATATCTCTTTATCTAGCTACAGATAATACTATCTATCAGTAATCAGATAACCAACAGTTAAGTAGCTTACACAAATCTTCAACACGGTATCGCTAATGACGATCCCGGTATGACGTCGATGAACACGTGACCAAGGTAACGAGCTATTCATGTGACCACGTCGTCATGATTTAGTCCGCCATCTTGTGATCAAAGGCAGGATCATCTATCTTTCCCAGCTCATCCGAACACCACCCCTCTCTAAGTGTTAATTGTCTACCTGGATGAACAGTGACAGCAGGCTCCTCATCATCGTCATCATCATCATCATCATCATCTTCATCATCATAACATCTCCATTAGACAAGGATGACACATGTCATCACTGATGATAAACAGAGACAGTGATTCATAAAAGAAATCATCCGCTATTTATGAGGCCTTTTAGTCATAACCTGATGCTAGGAGCAGTCTGGAGTCCTCTCGCCCGCTCGCTTCTGCCATATCGACACCAGCTCAACGGCCCCCGAAGCATACGGCACGCATCGCACTCCAAACACAGGTCACGCTCCTTCCCCCACTCGTATGCGGCCGAGTACGTTCAGTGGGCCGGTCGAGAGCCCGCGGAATGTGTCCGAGCCTCTTACGGTAAGCGATGCGATTCGAACCCGTGTTTAAGTGGCCAGCGCGCCATCAACTCGGCTAGAAAGTGGCGACGTCCATGACGGCGAACGGGAAGCGACAAAGCTGGAGATGTGGGGATCGGCAAGATTCACTTCCGGCGACGAATCGTTAAGGACGCCGTAGACAAAGGGAGGAAATGTCTTCGCTGCGCATGCGTCAAAGGAACGCCCCCTTGCCGCTGAGTGAGATCGGCTTAAAGAAAGTTAAAGGGATGAAAACTGGCGAACACGCAACTTGTCCAAATTACCGATGATACCTGGACGGGCGGCAGGGGGCAGCACCTAGCCCTCTCACGCCCGATTAGCGGCCACCTTCGGCGGTCATCGGCAAACATCGGCAAACATGAGCTTTTACGGCGACAGTCGGCCCGCTACACGTGTCTTGTCTGGGGTAAGTCGGACGGAAAATTGGGCTCTTCGCCTCCGCACGAAGGTGGTCTCCAGAACAAAGGCTAGGACAGAGGTTAGGACAATGGCCAGGACAAAAGCCAGGACAAAGGCTAGGTCGATGATAGGGATAGCCGTAAGAGGCTTTTGGTATTCGGCCGCCTTCGTCGGGTTAGTCGGCTATGAGACGTATATAAGCACACGATTCAACCCCCCGGGTGGCATCCCGGCGTGTGGTAAGCCTATCATCTCCGGCTATGCCCAGCCTTTACGCGCATCCTCTACGGGTATAAATCCAGATTTGTGAGCTATCCTGTCTACTGTGTTAACCCTTTACTTCACATTATCTGTTATACGCTCTCATCTCCTCTATCTAATTAATCAATTTATTTAATTCTCTCTTATCTTAATCCTGCCTGATGACGAGCAATCATGACACCTAGATAACAAAATAGTATCTTCATTCACAGAGAAATAGGATGCTTGATATAATAATAATAATAATAATAATAATAATAATAATAATAATAATTATATATTATATTGTACAAAATGCAATGTACTTTGATAATTTCATGTTTATATTCATCAATCATGTCTATTTTAGCCATCTTCCTGGCACCTGGCAACTTATTTTAATCAGTAAAAGAAGAAAACTTGTTTCCAAATCAATTTATGTTAGATCGTCAGTAGCCTCTCTTATTATTTCTATGTTAAGATACAAACTATCGGTTATAGAACGCAAACCGGATGTGAAATTCGAACTATTGTTGATTTATTGGCATTTTGCATGCATATGGTAGACCAAACGGGTCAAACGACGTCCAGTAGTAACGAGGCAATTGTAGAGTGAAACATCCTACAGACATATCTAGGTTAGGATTTAAACCCCTGGTATTAAATGTCTGTGACGAACCACGCTATTAATTTGGTCATATCCCGCGTCCGTATCCGCAACCCCCTTCTTTTCCCTATTCCACAGCTTTCCACCTGTCCTGTATGAATCCCAATCCCTTCTAAAACTCCATTCTAAAACCCAACCCCTTTCCCGCCTGTGTAGTCCGGTCTATACAGAACCCCCCCCCCTCCCTCCCCCGCGCCAACCCTCCCATATTCTATATCCCGATGCGTGTCCCCAGTTGTCCAGGTGGGCGAGCTTGTCTGTTGATTGTTCAGGTGAAGTTATCGGTAATTACAGGACACACCTCACCCTGGCAGCGTCTGCCTGTAAGCCACGTGATGTGTCACGTGCTAAGCCACGTAATGCACCACGTGATGGCTATCTTACGATAACACGTCAACCACCCTCACCATTTAAAGTCCCCCCCCCCTCAAATACTCCCTCCCCCAGGGTTGATGTGTTTACAGGCAGAAAGGTGTATTAGTAAAATTTTCTTTGAAGTACTACCAACTTAACTATGATTTAAACACGTTCCAACACCACCTCAACACCACTGCAGCACCACCTCACCATCTACCACATCCCACACCTGAACACCTCTTAGACACAAACAGTTAGTTGAGAAAAAAATTGTTTCATTGATAAATAATAAATATTATTGTTTTATCTTAAAGTAAAAATCTCAGTGATAATGTAACGGCGCTCTCACACACGTACTCAGGTAGACACACACACACACACACACACACACACACACACACACACACACACACACACACACACACACACACACACACACACACACACACACACACACACCTGATGCCTAACATGAGGATGTGTTACCTGATGGCTCATCAGGATGTGTTACCTGATGGCTAATATGATGATGTGTTACCTGATGGCTAACATCAGGATGTGTTGTCTGACAACTAGCATGAGGATGTGTTACCTGATGGCTAACATCAGGATGTGTTACTTTAAGGCTAACATGATGATGTGTTACTTCATGGCTAACATCAGGCTAGTATGAGGATGTGTTATCCGGCGGCACACAGAGTGTGAAATTGACATCAGGTGACAGGCGGCAGTCACGACATCTTCGACTTAAAGGTCATATACCTTGGTGACAAAAGGTCATCTCCTTGTCTATTTTTTTTTTACCAACAGGAAACACCTTCTTCCTAACTGGCACCCTCCGTACTTCCGGCCCACACCCTACCAACACCCACCCACCCAATTCGAGTCCTTTATCTTCTTCCACCATAAATCTAGTCACTAAGGAGAGTGAGTGAGTGAGTGAGTGAGTGAGTGAGTGAGTGAGTGAGTGAGTGAGTGAGTGAGTGAGTGAGTGAGTGAGTGAGTGAGTGAGTGAGTGAGTGAGTGAGTGAGTGAGTGAGTGAGTGAGTGAGTGAGTGAGTGAGTGGTGAGTGGAGTGAGTGAGTGAGTGGTGAGTGAGTGAGTGGAGTGAGTGGTGGTGGTGGGAGTGAGTGAGTGAGTGAGGTGAGTGAGTGAGGTGAGTGAGTGAGTGAGTGAGTGAGTGAGTGAGTGAGTGGAGTGGTGGTGAGTGGTGAGTGAGTGGTGAGTGGTGGGAGTGAGTGGTGGTGGTGAGTGGTGAGTGAGTGAGTGAGTGGTGAGTGAGTGAGTGAGTGAGTGAGTGAGTGAGTGAGTGAGTGAGTGAGTGAGTGAGTGAGTGAGTGAGTGAGTGAGTGAGTGAGTGAGTGAGTGAGTGAGTGAGTGAGTGAGTGAGTGAGTGAGTGAGTGAGTGAGTGAGTGAGTGGTGGTGAGTGAGTGAGTGAGTGAGTGAGTGAGTGAGTGAGTGAGTGAGTGAGTGTTATACCATATGATAAGAAGATGTTCCCTATTATTATTTATCCCAGCCGTTATTATCAATTTTAGACAAGTTTTATTACGGCACAGGAAAATCGCATGTCAGGCCGAGCCGATGTGTCACGCTCACACCAGGGGGCGCCACTCTCAAGGTCAGGGGTTAGCCGCTGAAGCGACTAGCGCATGCGTGCAGCCGTCTTCCTTTTTTATTCACTTGTAATTCGTTAGTGCCCAAAGAGTTGTCAAACTCTCTATTAGTCGTCAGGTTATTGGGTTTTATAAAGATCTGTTTAAATGATCTACGCTAACAACCCCCCCCCCCCCCTTATCCATATTAGTAAACTATTCAGGAACAATACGAGACAAATATGCCGAAAATAGTTTTCTTCTTTCAATAATATAATTAAAAATTACATTAATATATTCTCTCTCTCTCTCTCTCTATATATATATATATATATATATATATATATATATATATATATAGTACGTGCGTGTGCATGCGTGCGTTTATGTGTGTGTGCGTTTATGTGTGCGTGCGTCCGTGCGCATATGTCTATGTGTGTTACGTGCATATAAGTATGCATTATGGGCACACATTCTCACAACTGTCTGCGATTATTAACACATAATCACATAACTATGAGGTAGGGTATTAATCCGCTTTCTGCCGAAATCGAAAAATGATTACAGGGCAGAAAACTAAAGTTTTCCGTGACCTTTAATTGTCCTTTGTCGTTTGTTTCACGGTATATAACCTCAGATGGGAAGGGGGGGGGGACTTTGGCGCTATAATTACATACTCCGTTTCGGTATACGATATAAGTAACATGTCACAAACAATCGGAGCATATAATAATAGTATATTGTAACCGTGAGATTGTATTGAGGATACTTCAGTCGGTATTAGTAATATCACCGCTTGTTTATTATAACCGACGGGAGACTTCAACGACCCCTGGACTCTATAACTAGCCATCATCAGCTGATACTGATAATATTCTAAATTATCGTGATAGTATACTGTGTATGTAGAGCCGTATTTGATCACATTATTTAGTGGTCAGTCGAAGTCTGTAATAAAGTTGTTTTGTTCCTGGAGAGAAGCTGTCTAAGTGACGTCGGACGGGAATGCTGGGACGAGGACGGGATCAGTGGGTGGGTGGGTGAGTGAGTGGGTTAGGATGGGTGGGTGTGATTGATATTTAATAAAGTGCCCTTACTAGCAGGACCCATTCAAATGCGCTGTATAAATAATATGTAATATAAAAATACCCCAAAATAATATGTCTTACAATAGTATTCCACAAACTGGGGGGGTGTAACACTAAACGCACAATCAGTATATGGCCATATGCCGCGACACAGGCACCTGCAATATTATCTGACTGATGTTTTCGGGATGACTTTCCAATGGACACCAGTTCACACAGGTTTATAGTTATTAATAAAATCTTTACACACACACACACACACACACACACACACACACACACACACACACACACACACACACACACACATATATATATATATATATATATATATATATATATAGAGAGAGAGAGAGAGGAGAGGGGGGTAAACACGAATGAGACAAAAGCGAGACAGAAAGCACTGGAAATTAACACCAACGGAGAACAGAGAACACGAGATTAGAACATAGAGAGTACACACGAAGATCAGAGATAGAGAACAGCACACTTTGAACATTCCTGAGAAATTCATCACCTACACGTGTCCGCTGTCACTGTCTCATCACCTGACATCACGAACATCGTACTGTCATTCGGGATACTGTAAATAACACACCTGGATAGTGATAAAGGTCACCTTGACATTGGCGCCTCGACAAACGACAGATGGCACTAGTAGCGGGGGTGTGAGTAAAGTTCAGAGAGGCGACAAAACCCATCACAGTCTAGCCGAAGGTGATGACGTCAGTAGCCACGTGTTTGACATCGGCCTACGTGCCATACTCGCACTCGTCACTAGGCGGCGTTATTCGCACGGAAAACGTCGCCAAGCGTTAATGCGACGAACGGCAGAACGTTCGAACGCTTCCGGATCGTCACCGAAGAAGAGGGAAAACTGTCACGTGGCTTCCGCCGCCACGAGACGTCGTCGATGTTGGCGCCGCCTAGTACGACGAGCGAGTCGCGCATCACGTGACATCATCGCCGATAACGGCCCGAATCGTGATTGGCCTATCAGCGAGCGAGCAGCTACTCGACGTGGGAATACCCCTTCCGGTCGGCCATCTGTCGGCGTGCGTGCCTTATGTCGGTAAGACGATAGGGGGCGCTCCTATCGGCCTACCTGGCGACGGTAGCACGTGCTAACCTGGCCAGTGTTTTACGGAGATAAAGAAGCCAGTTAGCTCGTGAATATTTATAGATCCGACCCTAGGGGACGCTTCAAAAAGCGCTGACGCCATATTTTATCGTAGGTTTGCCCTAAAACTGCCAACATCCGGGCCTCGAAACCGTAATGGCGGACTTCGGCGCAAACATTGTATGTTTTGCGACTTGGCGCACCTCGGCGCTCGCCCATCCCGCGGGACGTCATTTGGCCGGACTTCCGCTTTGATCCGGACATGAGAAGGATTGCGGATCGGAACCTCGAGTGTCGGCCGATCCGGAGATGCCACCTCCCGCCAACCGTTTGTTCCCGGATGATAACGGCATCGACGCCCCCTGGGGAGTGACGTGATCGAAAGGAAGTGCCGCTCACGTGGTCGACTCGGGTGAGTCGAGAGCCTGGTAAGGGATCATCTCAGAGATCCAGAAAGGCAGAAATGATTATGTACGGTTGAGAGCGTCTCGGGATCATTTATGGCTGCTGGGAGGTGGGTAAGTGGTAGATAAGGGAATAGACGGGAATAATGTTAGAAGACGATATGTCTTGTCCAATACAGCTGGGAGATGATAACAACTGTCAGATAATAACAGCTGGGGGGGTGATAGCAGCTGCCCCTCTCTCTCTCTCTTCCTCTCTCTCTCTCTCTCTCTCTCTCTCTCTCTCTGTGTGTGTGTGTGTGTGTGTGTGTGTGTGTGTGTGTGTGTGTGTGTGTGTGTGTGTGTGTGTGTGTGTGTGTGTGTGTGTGTGTGTCACGCTGCGGATGCAGTAGGTGATGTTGTGGTGGATTGTGTGTTGTTGTTGTTGTTGTTGTTGTTGCCGTTGTGCTTGTTGTTGTTTATATATATATATATATATATATATATATATATATATACATGCTTTAATGTAGTTTTTCGCACAGTATACAGTTGATAAACATCTAGAGTACAGATTGCCACCTAGTGCCGAAAATAGAACGACCTTCACCTTACTGTTTCATTTACAGATCGATATATTGGCTATTGTCGTTGATATTTGATTGGAGCAAATATAATTATTGTAAACATGTTATTATAGCTACTAACCTATTTGGGAGACCCCGAACCCTCAAATAATATCTACAACTAGCTCACAAATTTGTATCAGAAGAATATGAGTGTGTGTGCGTGCATACATGCGTGCGTGTGTGCATGTGTGACACACACACACACACATAGTGAGAGTGAGAGAGTGAGTGAGAGAGAGAGAGAGAGAGAGAGAGAGAGAGAGAGAGAGAGCGACCCCATTTACCATCATACTGCGACCAACCGCCAAATTCCGGCCGGACATCAATTAGGGTCTGTATGTGGCCTTTTACAAGTTATTCACCGCTCGGAGTCGAGCACTCTATATTTCAGAGCGTCAATTGTTTGCCATAACTATACTACGGTAGGTTTATCAGCCAAGAGACCCCGAGGCCGTGAGACGGTGATGCCGTCAGGCGGCCGTGAGCTTCTCTCCTCTCTCTCTCTCTCTCTCTCTCTCTTCTCTCTCCCGGTGAGAACGCCAACACCGACCTCATCAAAACCTCACCTAGACCCGAGGCCAGCGGCAGCCTCGTAGCTGATGAATTAATAATGTTTCGCGGTTCGAGCGGAATGGCAGCCGTCTCTCTCTCTCTCCTCGCGGTGATGCCGTGTCGGCGAGTGTTACACGTCGAGGTGACCAGAGTAACAAGCGGACCAAGCCCACACGACGCCGAATCCCGGCGGCTAAAAGCGGTCGAGGTCACCAACCGAGTCAAACGCCTGCCTTCCCGCCGCGCCCGAACACCGGACGACGACGCCAACCGAGTCAAAGGCCCGCCGGCCAGACTACACGTGAAAGGCACCGAGAGCGTATATTACATGTTTTAAGTCTGTCGTAAGATATGGCTGGTTATTTATATATATATATATATATATATATATATATATATATATATATATATATATATATATATATATATATATATATATATGGTGCTTACATATGTTTAAGATGAGAGAGAGAGAGAGAGAGAGAGAAACCGCGGCTAATAAGACAATGTTTGCGCGCCCCCCCCCAACCACTAAAGACAATAGAGACACTCATTAGTGTATTGATGGGCACATCTCGTTTCGGATGCTCATACCTGTACGGAGATCTCTCGACTGTCATGTTCCGATTGTTGTAGTTCGAGTGTCTTGCTTTATACAGGACGCGTCCAGGAATTTCAGAAACGGAGGAGGTTGCCAAGGGTGACCAAATAACAAATACTTCTATACAATAGTTATATATAACACATTAAGATAACAATAATAATAATAATAATAATAATAACAAAAACAACAACAACAATACACGTTTTTCCCTTCATAATATTGCATTGTATTATCTGTTTTATGTTATATTTATATATTCACAATATCTAGATTGTTAACTAAAAAGAGAAAGAGAGAGAGAGGGGAAAGATAGAGAGAGGGAGAGATAGAGAGAGGGAGAGATAGAGAGAGGGAGGGAGATAGAGAGGGAGAGATAGAGAGAGGGAGGGAGAGAGGATGGGGGTATGTGTTCCGTGAAAATGTTTGTTTACACATTTTAATTTAGTAAATAATACAATATTATTATTATCGATGATTCTCCGTTGCGATTATTAAATAATACCATTGTAACTTTGGTATATAGAAAGACACCGAGGACCGCAAGTGGATAGTCTACTGGACCGAGGTAAGTCCACGGACTACCAATTTGAGTAGTCCTGCTTTAGACCCCATCACCATTAGACTGCAAAAGTGTCGCTGTTTTGTGGCCAACTTTTGTGCAATCTTTAAAAGGTAATGAGGCGACATGACCTTCTGATGTAGACTGGCCGGGTTTTGAACACAGATACCAGAGATCTGTGGCCAACCGGACTAACAGTTAGGCCATGAAACGCAGCTGGATGAACTGACTGGTTTGGTGGATTCTGGAGTAGATTTTATCCTTATAAACGGCAGCTAGACAGAGTATACACCCTGGGCAGTTAAAATAGTTATCTATTGTGCAGGTAAATAGTTGCGACTGTCATACCTGCACAATCACACCTAGAACAGGATACCTACACAATCACAACTAGACTGGCATACCTATATACTTTCATACCTAGACTGTCATGCCTACACAATCCCAAATAGACTAACATATCTATATTGTCATACATAAACTGTCATACTTAGTCTACCATACCTACACAATCATACCTATTATACCATACTTACACAATCATACCAAGTTTACCATACTTACACAATCATACCAAGTCTACCATACTTACAGAATCATACCTAGTCTACCATACTTACAGAATCATACCTAGTCTACCATACCTACTCAATCATACTTAGTCTACCATACCTACTCAATCATACCTAGTCTACCATACCTATACAATCATACCTAGTCTACCATACCTACACAATCATACCTAGTCTACCATACCTACACAATCATACCTAATCTACCATACCTACTCAATCATACCCGTCATACATAACAACATTAATTGATTATAACCAACAAACCGAAGTGCTACAGGTCATCTACATGTAAGGATCACACATACACACACACTCACTCACTGACTCACTTCACCGACTCACTCACCATGTAGCCAGTGTACCTTGGGGCAGTTTGGACAAGTTTACGGCCGATACATCATAACTTGGCCGTCTAGTGGACTCCCATTAGCGAAAATTACCAATTTAATGGCTCATAATGGCTCATAATTGGCTCGGGGAAGGTGTCGCTGTGTGATTTGCCGATGGGAAAAATGAGAACAACAAACTGTCGAGTTACAGAGAGTCAATTATACGACAAAGGAATGTCCTCTACTAGAGGTATGTACACACAGGTAAGACATCATCTCTATCTGTCTGTCTGTCTGTCTATCTATCTATCTATATATCTATAGATGAGGGGGGGACATGGGACGGTACTGCCTTGTGCTATTATTGTATTAATTGTTATTGTTATTGTTATTGTTTTATGTTTGTTGATGTTACTCCCGTCACACATTCTGAGCGAACATCATTATAACAACTTAGTTAATATTCCTATTGTATTTACCTGTCGACCGCTTACGGTAATTAGCGCTAGGGGAGGGGTGGGTCAGAGAGAGAGAGAGAGAGAGAGAGAGAGAGAGAGAGAGAGAGCATATAAATATTAATAAGGCGTGTAATTGCTTTGTATTACTGATGTTTAAATATTAATAATAATAATTATTATTATTATTATTATTATTATTATTATTATTATTAGTATTATTATTATTCGTGGTAATAGTAAAAATAGCAGTAATGGTGATGTTGATAATCAAAATATAACTACTACTAATATTACTATTTCTACTACTACTATTATTATTGTTGAAATGGTGGTAGCATTATTATTATTATTATTATTATTATTAGTAGTAGTAGTAGTAGTAGTAGTAGTAGTAGTAGTAGTAGTAATAATATTAGTGGTACCTGTATCTTAAAAGCAAACATTCGTCAAATGAGAGACTCGTCATAAAAGTGACGTCATCGGTCTGTACATATCAAAATAAAGACGAGGCTAATTATTGTAACCAAGAATGACGTCGTTATAAAGAGAGATGAATGACCTTTATGATAAAGGTCACAATTTAATTATCATTCTCCTTGATAGAGATCATTAAAGGTGTCACGGTAAATATGTCAGTTTGCCATCATCATCATCATCATTATCATCATCATCATCATCATTGTTATCAGGTATCTCTATACAATGATGACCTTGGAGAGATGAAATCGTCTAAATGGATTAATTAACTTAAACTCTTCCGCTACCTGGCCAAGATGTGCTACAGATGCTGGTCTATTATGTGACCAGGTGTGTTGCTGGCCAATATGCGACGAGGAGCAAGCTGTTACTATGGATATGGGATGTGTCACGGATCAAGTAGTATTAGGGACCGATATATGTCCCTAATCAAGGTAACGTTCCGCATCGAGGCGTATCGCGGATGAAAACGTATTCTGGTCAAATAAATCTAGTCTTCCTGGACCGAGGTATATTTATATGTCTCGATGGGAATAAAACATATTGTTGTTCAAAGTCACCCGCGGACCAAACTGCATCATCAATTATGGTGTGCATCGTAGACCATTCTGTACTGGTACCATGCTGTACTGGTGACCATGCTGTACTGGTGACCATGCTGTACTGGTGACCGTCATGTACTGGTGACTATGCTGTACTGGTGATCATGCTGTACTGGGGACCTTGTTGTATTCGAGTGGAAAATGTGTCAGGTATATCACAAACCAGGTTATCGTGGTCCACTGTGTGGCTTGGACTGAGATTTATCGTGGACCAAGGACTTCAATGAATCGTTTATTAGTTTTCAATTGAGAGCCAAGGCTATAAAATTATTATAAACTATCAGAACGAATAGCGATTGTAGCGCCATCTTTGTTACGGTGTCGTGTCAACATTCACGTCGGTGTGTTGTCATCTCTGGCTAACAATAGACGCCGAGACGGGCGGACGCACGCAGGCACGCACGCGGCAATACACGCGCGCACACAGACACGTACGCCTACAAACAAACAATTAAGAGAGTAGAAATTTAAATAATTTAACACGCGGTTCACATTGTTGATTGTGACACATTTAGTGTGTGTGTGTATGTGTGTGTGTGCCCGCACGTGCATGTGAGTGTATGTGCGTGTGTGTGTGCGCGCATGTGAGTGTAGGTGTAAATATAGGTGGGTGCGTGAGCGTCGAGCCTATATAACAATATTTAGTCCACTCTAGAGTGTCACCTAGTCACCAGCACTCCGTCAACGTAACACTCCGAAGTGTCACGTTGACCTCATCGTATCCCTCATCGTCAACAGCCAATCATCAGCTACTAGAATATGACGTCAGCAAACATCCGTCAAGGCGACGGTAGATACCGGAAGTGACTGACCGATGGTCACGTGATTCCCAACTACCACCGACCTGAAATTTGCCGATTACTATCGTCATGACTTGATGATTGGTTTTTATATTTGTCACGTGTCTCTATGACGACGACGGCGACGAAGTTTATCGGCGATACGGCTACAACTCGGCAATGAGTCGACGTCACGTGCGTGGTCACGCTTCGCCTGTCACGATTGACGTCAGCCGACGCCGTCGCAATACGGAACAAAATTATCGAACCGACAGCTATGACGTGATCGGTCACGTGGAAGACCTCTGCGACCGACGCGGTGAGACGCCGCCAGGTGGATTGGCACCGGGAGACGGTGGCGGTCACGTGACTGTTGTCACGCGGATCCGAGGATTACAGACGCGAACTCCGTTTCGGGAATACGGAGATCACACGCTAGATGGCGCCAATATAAGTCGCGTGTCCATCGCGTCAGGTGTCGTCGTAAGGCAGACGCCATCACGTGGAACTAACTAATCGAATAATTACGTCATAAATGTGACAGCGGCGAACGCCAATGGAGAGACATGGCGGCTTTGGTCTAGCGCGCGTTCAACAAGTGAGCGATATTTCGGGTTTAAAAAAACCGCAATCGTTTCACCACCGGAACACGTGACATTATCGCCGACGGGGCTTTGATCGATGTCGGCCAAATCGCGATGGCGTACGATCACCAGGGTCACGTGATGGGAACGGGACGAGGCGTCGCGTAGCGACGATTGTAGTACGACAACAACAAAAAAATATAACACGAAAAACGACATCGAAACGAGGCAATAGAAATAATGGCGGCGGCCACTTGGAGGGCGCTTTCGGATGCTCCGCGGGGAGTCGAGCTGGTGTAGGGTGGTATTTTTTACACTTATCCCCGTCCGCCGACAAGCCAAACACCGTTTGACAGGATCATGTTTGTTCGGGAGGCCGCCAGGACCCCGGCGCCCGGATCGCGTCCCGTCTGGAGTGTCGCCAGGGGCGCCACGATCGCCGAACGTTTGCCGATCAAATGGCAAGTATACAGGATCGACGTCTCTTCGGGGGCCACTCGGAAAACAGCCGAGCAATAATTGTCATTGAGTTTCTAAATCTATCAAACTCCACCCCGAACGAAATAACAACAAGCGATCGTCTGATCCAGGGACAGAAAACATGGCATCCTAAAGGGAGGGTTTAGGCGTCTCTCTCTATCTCTCTCTGTCTGTCTGTCTGTCTGTGTGTGTGTGTGTGTGTGAGCACGGTAGAAATTTCGTCGTATATGTTAACTGTTGTTGAGAACGAGGCTCTAAACGACCCCGGGAGTACTCGAGACAAACATGGCTGACTGTATCCAGGGTAAGGTGATCCAGGGAATGTCCCGGGATTATCAACTGGGGGGAGCGGGTGATTGTTGATAAACCAAAGCATGTGGGATTCAAATATATATATATATATATATATATATATATATATATATATATATTCGTATTTAAGGTAACAGCGCAAACACACCCATATACATGTTTAGATCTGCATACACACACATACACACACATACAACACACACACATACACACATACACACACACATACACACACATACACACACACACATCACACACACATACACACACATACACACACACAACACACACACACATACACACATACACACACATACACACACATACACACACACACATACACACACATACACTGGAGACACATGCAAGTTTTTTACAACAGAAACTACTCGTGCTATTTTGGGCTGAGTGGAAATATTACTGTTACTATTACCGTCTGAGGTAATAGAATTATAATAATAGTTTCTATTATATGTACTAATATGTATATGCTTTGTTTCCAATTATAACTGCATTATATAATTACTAATGTGTGTTTTATAAAGATAGTTAAGGCGCTGGCACAGGTGTTATACTTTCATTCAAACAACAATTAACTCCAAACTGATTTTAAAAAATATTTAATTGTAAGTATAATTAATTACCGGTAAAATTAGAGAAAAATGAAAGAAAAAAAAAACATATTTCTAAAATAATCCAGAAGAGGATAATCTAAATATAAAAAATAAACTATGATTAAAACAAAACCAGGCTTTGTGTCGAACACTACGGCCAAGAAAGATTAAACCTAAAATGGAGAAATAAAATATTAATACACAGTATGAATAAATGTATGAATAATATAAACATAAATCAGAATAAATTCAGATTAATACTAATAGCAGCGATATAACACGACTCAACCCAATAACAACGACCTCTATCGACCTATTTATATCTTCATTACGTCACAAACACACATAAGTAACATGACCATTTATAGACATACAATAAATTATATTATCCAAACCTAAGTGAATTCCCAATTTTATATATCCGTGTTGGAGTGAGTAAGTGTGGCTGAGTCAGTCAGTGAGTCAGTCAGTGAGTCAGTCAGTGAGTCAGTCAGTCAGTCAGTCATTCAGTCAGTCAGTCAGTCACCATCCTGGTTACGCATATCAGATATGACCTTGGGGCTAATCCCCAGATAAACGTCCGGAAGTCTTTGTGATTGTACGGTTTAACCACGGATCTGTAACGTCTGGATTTAGATCCTGATATGTAAGAAAGAATCTGGTAAACAGTCCTGATTATTATAGTATATTATTATAGTATAGTATTATAGTATAGTATCGTTCACGAGTAGAGGATAACGAGAGTTCATGAAGTAATCTTAATCTCAATATAGTGTCTTCTAACAAGTTTTATCCATCCGGATGATAATTGTTGTTATGTTGTTAATTGGTGATATACTGTAAATAAAAACAGTATGAGAACATCAACAATAATAACAACAATAACAACAACAACAACAATAATAATAATAATAATACTTGTATTACTACTACTATTGTTACTACTACTACTACTACTAATAATAATAATAATAAATCTAACCACAATATTAACTTTTTTTTGGGGGGGTAACAAAATTATGACTTATTTAATTAATAACTATATTATTTATACGAGAGTAACTAACGATGTCGGGATATGTTCATTAACAATAATCAACATTTTGAGTTTAACGATGTTTGTCAGTTCGCTGACAGAGAGAGTGATCCTACGTTCTGGATACTGATCCAGAGAGCACTGACTCCATTAACTAGAACACATCTTTATTAAGCATATGTATATTGAAAAAGACACTAGACGTGACAGGTGTTTCGGATCCGAAACGTCGCCGAAATATATCCCCCAGTGCTATCCAGAATGCTGTTTACGCCGGGAGTAATGGTGGGCGTGGATCCAGGGAAAGCGAAATCGCAAATCACGGCCGGCCATTTGGCGAGCCTATGTTGAGACGTCGACTCGGCCGGCCATATTTGATGGACGATCCGGGCACTCTGTCGCGCCACGTTCCAGGATTTGTTTTGGACTTCCGGTCGCCAGAAGGGCCCTATCGTACGCCAACTAACGACTTGTTAGAAGGATAACACGCCGGCATCCGACACTTCTCCTAACCCAAACACATACGTTTTACAGCATCATTCTGGATCCAGCGCCACAGTGGAGGTGTTTCACCCGGCCGACGTACAGCTGTTCGGCATCCAGATTGAGAGATCACCGTCTGATCCCGAAGACGAGCCCGGCGTCCGTGTTTACCTTCTGTAGAATGTAAACCCGAGACGTACCAGACGACGGCAGGCGTCCAAACCTCGCGCAGCCGGCTATCCGGAACGTCCGGCCAGTCCCGTTCCGGAACGCGGTCGGCCATCAAAACAATATCCGACGTGATTAATTTCCAGGCCGACTCGACAATTAGCGATCCAGGAGGCGTCGGTATAGCGAGAGAGGTAGGCGAAACGGCGGCATTAAGTGGGCGATTCTGCGACGAATCCCGAATGTTCCGGATTATCCCCGGCCACGAAGAAGTGAGCGACTATCGTCTGCTCTCAGCTGGCAGACGAACTAAGTAACATTTAGTGTCGTGTCATGTCAAATGTTAAGTGTTTACGTGTCAGGGGAATCTTTAAGCAGCCATTTTCTTCAATAACGATCTCTATCAATTAGTGATAGAGTGCTCTCATAGCCGCTAGATGGCGCTATTATATCGATATCCAGACATAAAGAGGCTAAAGAGATATTACGGAGAGAGGGGTCGTGTAATAATTAGAACGTTTTCTCATCTCAGAGAGAGCTTAAAAGATTGATTGAACCAGCCAGAGAGACGGACGGACGGACGGATAGATAGACGAATACTCAGACGGATAGATAGACAGACAGACGGATAGACAGACAGGCGGATAGGCAGACAAAAAGGAAGACATAAATGAATTCACGCACGAGCACGCGCATGCACGCACACACGCACACTTAGACGTGAGAAACACCAAATACCCGCCAATATAACCCACCCACCCACTTCCTGTCTCGTCCATCCGATTAAGCTTTTACCCCGCGTAGCCGAGACACATCGTCCGGTAGAGGCGCCACCATACACCACAGCCGACCGCCAGCAACTAAACCCTCCCCCCGTCCGAACCGGACTCCAGTATCCTCTCAAACGGTTACTACACCGCTAGTCGCTTGTGTCCGTCCCGTCTATCTATCTATCCACCTATCTATCCACCTACCCATCTCGTGCTCGTCTTCTCACGTCTGAACAACGCTACTGTGTCCGACACGAAGTACTTGGTTTCTATCGTCGTTGCGATATTAGTAAACAAAGATTAAGTCGCTCTCAGGACAGACAAACGAGCCCTCGTAATCCAGTCAGATGTGAGAACTGGACGCGAGAAGTCGACCAAAATGACCGCCAGCAGACGACAGTCTGTCGCCTCTGGGCTTCTCGAAAATGGCTTTTGGCGACCGAAAGGATTAAGTGAGGCTCAAACAAAGGCTTACTTATATAGAAGTTAACAGATAGTGTCGGCGTGTGAGAGGCGCCTAGCTAAGTACAATCGACTTAAGTATACTTAGAGTCGTGGGTAAACGTCACCGACCTAGCACGTGGTCTGTCTCTCTCTGTGTGTGTATGTGTGTGTGTGTGTGTGTCCAGGGGAGGTGTCCCTGTGCTACGCTGGATGGTGTCCGTCTGGTATTGGTGTTTGTGTGCGTCCGTGCCTGCGTCCGTGCATGGGTATATGTTTCTGTGCGTGTGTTCTGGGGGTATGGTATATATGGTGCTTGGTGTATAGTTTGTTGTGCTGTGCCGTGCCGTGCTGTGATGTGCCGTGATGTGCTGTGCTGTGTTGTTGTGATGCGCCGTGTGCAGTGCTGTCGAGACAAGATAGTGTTAGCGACAGATTTGTTGGTAATGGAAGGTGACTTGTTAACAGATTTACTACTATAGTGTCAAAGGTCAGTAAAATGAGAGAGATAGGTAAATATAATATATATATATATATATATATATATATATATATATATATATATATATATATATGATACCACGATAGGATTGCTAGATTTAACCTTTACATATATAGGCGCGGACAAACACACACACACACACACACCACTATCCCCTAAAAGCCACCAGGTGTCACTCTAATGATAGTATATGGCGATAATTAGCACCAAGAAGCGCCGCCTAGCGGTCGGCCGCCACCGACATAACGCTGACACTAAACACCGACGCCATCATTCGGCGTACGTGGTTTCCGCTACGTCATCGCCGCCGACGCTCAGACGGCGCCTGCGCACCGACGCCATTCGGTCGCCGGACTGAGTTGCAGCCGTCTTTGATGTAAAGCGGCACTCACTTAGCGATAAATGGCGCCCTCTATGTGTACGAGTCGAAATCGGGTAGGCCAAGACAGCGGCCATTGAGAAATTGAGTAAAATTTATCTCCGACTCTTTCTAGAAGTGATAGAATGGTGGCGAAATGTGTGAGTAGAGGTCGTTTGAAGGTGACAGCAGCGGCATTAAATGGCAGACGATAGTGGGGGGCTGAACAAAAGGTGTGTTATTGGTCAAAGTGGCAATAATTACGGGAGAGGTGTTGATTGTCTTCCTATTGTTGTCAGTTTGTCGCTGGAGACGGGAGATGGCGCTGTGTTGACAGTTGCCCGTCGTCACGTGGTCGTCGCAAGCTATTATCTTCACTTAGTGTTATGGACGGGGTTTAGGTGGGGGTTGTGTAGAGCAGATTGTGTGATTTGTCGGTCCCTTTACTTGTAATTAACACGTAATATGGAGACACACAGAGAGAGAGGGTGTGTGTGTGTGTGTGTGTGTGTGTGTGTGTGTGTGTGTGTGTGTGTGTGTGTGTGTGTGTGTGTGTTGATTAAGGCACATGCACAGAGAAGCTCGAACCGTGAATTCTAACTCTGGACGATTCTTCAGGGACTGTGTGGTTTGTGTGTGTTCAAATATATATATATATATATATATATATATATATATATATATATATATATATATATATTATATATAATTATATTATTATATTATTTACACATACACCACTTCCACTACCACCACCACCACCAAAAGTATCTAAATACTCACACAAACACACAGCCCGCCAGACACACTATCACCCCCCAACACACACACACACACACACAGAGAGGAGAGAGAGAGAGAGAGAGAGAGAGAGAGAGACAGACAAACAGAGAGAGAGTGTGTGTGTGTGTGTCGTCTCCTATATTTAATGTATATACTAGATCATCAAGTAACAAGTGTTTAATGTTATAGCCAGAATGATGCGGGTATATTAAAGTAAGTGATCAAAGACCTTCTATATCCAGAGATCTATTGGCACCTCTAAAATACCTTTATCTACCATTATGTTATAGTAACTGGCCAGCCATTAGTCATAATAGACAATTGACCACTAAACACGCCTCCATTATGGAAGAGGACGGTCTAAAATCGCATAAAAAATAGGGGAAATCAGTGGCCCTCGATCTTAGATGTGGGATAAGGTGGGTGACTAATGGCCGCAACACCCAACTCTATCACCCACAACGCCACCAAATACGGTTCTAACACACAGCTCTACCGCACACAGCTCTACCGCACGAAAGCTCTACCGCAAATAGCTTCACCGCACGCAGCTTCACCGCTTATGGCTTCACGGCGCACAGTTCCATCACACACAGATCCACCACCCACAACCCATTTACCCTGTCCCATCATCAATATGTATACCCGAACAGCTCCACCACCCAATATCCCACCATACGATTCTAACACCCAGATCTATCAGCGGAACTCTAGTATACTCATCTCTATTACAACCCCTCTTTACCACCCAACTCCGGTCTTCATATAGCCCACCACCCAACTAAATTGTCCACAACTCTTTTAACCAAGTTTAACCATTCACGACCTCGCGACCTCACTTCATCAACTAGTAGGTCAACCCATGCTGAACTATACCACCACCCATCAGCAGCACCCAGTTCACCACCCATCCATCATCCAGCCTCACGATGCACAACTGTATCATCCAAGTTACAGGACAGGCAAATCTTCCTCCTATCTCCACCACCCACGGTCCTCATACCCAACTCCATAACCCACAGCTCTACCACCCAACTCTCAAATTCACCTCATTCAGTCCACCCATGCAGCTAACACCGGCCACAATCAGTCAACAACATCCACGACTCTGTCACCTGAAATAGAGCACCCAACACGACACCCCATCCAATAACTGAATCACCCAGCACCCAACCCATCACAACTCAATTCGATTCCCAGTCAGTCCAGTGCCCTGCTCTCATATACTCACACCCGCACAAAAACAAAAGAAAGTAATCACCGTTCACAAACACCCACCGCACAATCAGCCAAATACACCATCCACCCACCCGCACCCGCCTAACATAGATAACAAACGGATAGACCAAATACCGAGCCACAACAATAACGAGTGATAACTCAGAGAGCCGGGCACCCCCATCCCCCAATATCATATAATTATGATTTATATCCAGTCTATAATTATCGGGAGTTCCATCGAAGTAATTGTTCCACTTAACAATTTGGTAATTAATTTCCAGTCGCCTTCCGAGATTTTAGAGATAATGGCCGTGTTATACCTGGTCACGTGACCCTTATATTGACCAGGTAACGTGGTCCGCCGCTGTCCAGGTACTGACGACGCGGCCCGTTAGCCGGTTGGTTAGAGTGCTCGGCTGCGATGGTTCGCCGTCCAGGGTTCGGAACCGATCCTGGGCGGCCAGCGCGCGCTGATAAGTGGATTTTTCGAGGATCCAGATGTTATCGGGAATCCGGCTGTCGGGTGGTTCGTTCGGTGACCTGGAGGGCTGGCGCCCTCTGTCGGGTAGCAGACGATAGGAGTCGAGATAAGACACGATCGGAAACTGCGAGCACCTGTCGTCGGCCAGGGGGCGCCTCTTACTCACCGATTATTGCCGCCTCTATATCGGTTTAATAATCATCGTTTCGGGGGAGCGATCCGGGATCGCGACCGGAAGTGGAGTCGATCAGTAGATCGCCAGGTCGGCCGACGGCTCCTCACCGGACCGGAAGTGCGTCGATAGAGCCGCATAGCAGCCGGTCGGTCGTTGTTGCCTTAAATCATAATTCACTTCCGGTTTTATTTCGGCCATTCGCGTATTATCGCCCACGATGCGAGCCGAGAGACTCTCGTCGGTTACAACCGTTTCGGGAGAGCACCAACCAATCAGCAATCGTCTGGATTGACGTCGGACTCTCGTACTATCCGACGTTTCGTTGTAATCTTTCCGCTGACGACTGTCATAAATTGTGCTTTACGCCGTCAGGATTGCCGACTCCGGGACATTTCTCTTCGGGACCGCTAGACACGTGATCGATGTGCGGCCGCTAGAGGTCGCCACGTCGAGTGGATTGCTGTCGATTGACGTAACTGCTCTAACGAGATAGACACACCTGGTACCCGAAGACAATGCTACGAGCCTGGCCTGAACCCTGACAGGCCAGGCTCGTAGCATTGTCATATTGCATTAGAGCTAATACGAGCACGTGACAGACGATTCAACCGACGGACGGACGGACGGACGACAGGTGGCGCAGTTGGCGATGGCAAACCAGAAAAATAAAGCTGTCACGTGACGGCGATTGGAGGAAGCTTTACGTTTGGACAATTATCACGATGAGCATCAGAGAGAGATAGAGGCTAAAATGATGATGTTGATGATGATGATGATGTTGTTGATGATGATGATAATAATAACAGACGTATTAAACATTTTAGCAGCAATAAGGTTAGTAAGAAGAAATGTCACTATAAATAAAATATGTTAATTAGTATTTCCGCTGCCAGATGTTAATTATATATATATATATATATATATATATATATATATATATATATATATATATATATATATATATATATATATATATATATATATATATAAGAAGAGAGAGAGAGAGAGAGAGAGTCATAACTAAAAATAACCATTTTTATTATTACTCAACTAGTTCTAAGATAATCCAGATTTTCTTGTTTCCGCCGACGTAATTGACGCTTACTGGATCTTTCGGATAGACATCACATGATGTAAGCACTCCAAATCCAGATTGGATGGAAATATTTCATTTGATATATATATATATATATATATATATATAGAGAGAGAGAGAGAGAGAGAGAGAGAGAGAGAGAGAGAGAGAGGGGCGAGTGTTCAGGCGACATTCTTGACACGTGAAAATTTAGATAAGCCGTCAGAAAGTGGACAGATAGAATCATCGAAAGGTAAGACTATCCGTGTGTGTTTGTTATCCAGACAGCAACATGCTGCGTGGGTGTCCGGAACAACAACCACAAAATACGCCCCCCCACACATCGGACTATAGGTGCAAGCCGGACAACGGTTGTACATTGTTTATCTTAAAGTAGTGACTTGAAAAGATAATGGCGGCCAGTGCCGCAGTGCTGCCCTCTTTGTCATCCGGATCATTAATTAGTTTTAATGACTCCGGTCCGTCCGGATAGCATCCAGACCTATATAAACCGATCCAGTGAAATTATGGCGGGAATAAAAGGCGCCAAACTGTTATCGCTTCGTGTTAATTATTAACGAGATAATAAGAGATAACGAAAAGATAAAAGATGGGACGCTGTAAGGTGGTTTACCGAATCGCCGGCGGTTATAAAAATAGTTTACCTGTGTCCTGGGTAAAATGTTTACCTGTGTCATAGGTCAATTTTTTACCTGTGTCAGGGGTATAATATGTACCTGTGTCCTGGGTAAAATGTTTACCTGTGTCATAGGTAAATTGTTTACCTTTTTCAGGGGTAAAAAGTCAACGCTGAAGTGGTGACCTATATATTAGCTCCGAAAATCGGTTAACTATATCAGAAAATATTAGCCACACCGTTTAATATCAGCGGCTAAATAATTACTGATACTAATTATAATGATTAAATTAAATAAACGAAAACCGGCGATAGAATGTCGAGGGCAAACACCTTTTACAGTTTCAACAACGAAATGTTTACACGTATCAGGAACAAAACCATTACGCGTATCAGCGGTTGATCGTGTCATAAGTGTATGGAACGTAAACGATTGGCCTGTATCGCGGCGTTAAAATGTTTACACGGGTATCGACGGTCGCCAATACGACAAAAGTTTACCTGTATCGGCGACAACCGCTTTTACGCCGCGCTTAAATCGTCAACAATACAGTATCGGTATATCTGGAATAAACATCTGACGCCAAATGTTCGACACAATACATTAATACGCTCTAATTGCACCCATTATACAATGGAAGGTCGTCGGCCATTAGAAATTTGCCGATAATAATTCTATTTTGTCGCCATTAGGCGTTTGCCGCTTAGCGCGATCGATCCAATATGGCCGCCAACTGGCGCACTACTCGGTCACGGGGGTATTGTATCCGGTCGGGAGGGAGGCGTATTGTATTTTGTTTTGGGAGCGATAATTGAGTAAAAAAAGGGAGTTTCGTAAAAAGTCGACCAATGGGCGATAATGTCGGGCTATTATCACCTGTATGTTTACTTCACCACGTGCGAATAAATTACTTATCGGCCACAATCTGGCTGTTTGTTTGCCTGAATGCTACGGATTCAGACAGGGGGCGCTGTTTTGTTCGACCTCGGCTCCGGATTAATCCCCTCAAATGAGGTTGCGCGTGCCACCCCTGTCCCCCCCTCTCTCTCTCTCTGGATACACAAAATGGCGCTGGTTTCTCCCGATGACGGGTCGTTCACGCTGCGCGCCGAGACACCATTAAGTCGACGTCATCGTCAACGTGCCGATAAATCGTCGACGAGCCGTAAGCCGACAAAGTGACCGGATGTAGACAGAACCGATATGGCGACCGTTGTCAACAGTTTTTAGCAACGAGTCACGTGACTCGACGGCCATTTGCCAGCGTCTAATTGTTCGCCGCTGATCGGCGGCGGCTGACATCACAGCACGATGCGACAACAGACCAGATGACGGCACCGGAAGTCGATCTTCCGCTGATCTGACGATCGCCAGTCACATGACGAACCCCGACCTCTGGTCGTACCCTGATGCGGAATTAACCCCGCAGTTAATGACGTCGATCAGTCCGTTGAATTATATGTACTGCGCGCGCGCGCGAACACACACAACGCACACACACACACAACACACACATACGCATGCTCGCACACACATGCACACAAACATACAGACGCGCGCACACATGCGCATAAAAGCTAAGTACATGTGTGGACGATGAGTCAGGTTAACACATTAACGACACTCAAACTACACCATGACCTCTGACCTTAGACTTACTGGCGACCTTTTAAAATGTACTCGACCTCAGCCAACCACTAAAAGGCTGTATAACTGTCTGTCTGTCTGTCTGTCTGTCTGTAGGTCTGTCTGTCTGTCTAGCTGTCTGTCCGTTCGTTTGTCCGTCGTCCATCCGTCCGTACGTCCCTCCAGCTGTCTGTCTCGCTGATCCAGACACGCTCTCCAATCACTAGCCTCTCACACCCATCGATCCATAACATCATCGAGCGCCAGCTAGCGGCCAGAGCCGCCAGTCTGGCGCCCACGCCGGAAGTGGCGCCATAATCTCGGCTGTGTTCTCAACCACGTGACGTGACTAGCTATAGAGGGCGTTACAATTGCCCCCCAATCGCCGTATGTTTTCACCTTCACGCTCCTATAGTGACGTCATAATGGCCGCTGGGTGGCGCTGTAATGGCCACTGGGTGGCGCTATAATGGCCTCTGGGTGGCGCCACTTGTGACAGTTTACGACGGCGGTGTTAGCTAGATGTATGGATGTTGTACGCTCACGGGAGCGTAACCGAGTCGAATAGAGAGAGAGTAATGTTGATTCCGCTTTCGTGTTTCATGACTGAGCGGACGTTGGTTTTTAGGGCGTGTTCCAGTTGTCGATTATGGGCAGCTGCTGACCAGCCGGTCGCAGCTGGACGGGTCAGAGACTCGCTCGGCTATTGGCTGGGAGAAGAATCGTCACCGGGAATTAATTACCGATCGCGTGCCGATGGCGCCCCCATAAACCCGGACAGGGCGAAAAGCCCGAGTCTAGATCGAGCATTCCGGATCTGGATAAGGTTAACTCTTGATTGGATGGTCCCGACGCCGGCGGAACATTTCGTCAGAGGTCTCGGTTGTGGGCCCGAGAATGGACGGTTTGGGGTTCGGCATAGAACACAGAACACAGCAAGAACGTGTAGAACAAGGAACACTCAGAAGTAATTTTGCGGCTTTCATTTGGCACCGAACCCGTCACCAATCGCTTTAGGAACCATAACTCACTCGGCAAGATCCACATGCGAACCCGTTACACGTCATCGGCGAGGCGGAGCTAGACTGGTGGAGAGGAGCGGATCTGACGGGTGGGGGTTGTTTTTTTGCTGTGGTTGCCTAGAGGGTGCGGGTCTGTCGGTTAGGGGTCGATATTAATAGCTAGTTGTATAGAGCGTGCGTGTTAAGGGTCTCCTAGGGTTACCGGGAGCCGATGACAACAGTGGTCAGGTCACGTGGCTAATGTGTCCGGATATATTTCACGGTGGTGACAACGGGAGCACGTGTCGTAGCCAGACGCATGAATATTACATGAGTCGGCCGTGTCGGGGCCGGCTTTTAGAACATACCACAGCCGCCATGTCTAAATGATGGATTGGCCGGCAGGACAAAACCGACACACCACATGGTTACTACAGACCATGGGTCTAGATAGTGGTGCTAGATTGTCGTCTATAGGTGTGTGTGTGTGTGTGTGTGCGTGTGTGTTCACGACTCACAGGACAATATTTTTGTACAAGAGATACTAATGTTAGTCTGTTTGTGCATCTCTCTCTCTCTCTCTCTCTCTCTCTTACTTACAACAAAACGCGTATTGTATTCTGTTAACTGAAGTGCTGACAGATAGAAAAATGTATGATCTGACGGACGAGCAGACAGACAGACAGACAGACAGACAGACAGACAGACAGACAGACAGACAGACAGACAGACAGACAGACAGACAGACAGACAGACAGACAGACAGACAGACAGACAGACAGACAGACAGACAGACAGTCGATGTCCCAGTATTTATCACAGGTCAGTCCGTTATTAATTATTATATTACTACTTTAATCCGGCTGCCGATATTATTTGTTTACCTAACTAACAACATATTTGAGTTATTTGTTTACCTAACTAACAACATATTTGAGTTATTTGTTTACCTAACTAACAACATATTTGAGTTATTTGTTTACCTAACTAACAACATATTTGAGTTATTTGTTTACCTAACTAACAACATATTTGAGTTATTTGTTTACCTAACTAACAACATTTCAGTTATTTGTTTACCTATCTAACAACATATTTGAGTTATTTGTTTACATAACTAACAACATTTCAGTTATTTGTTTACCTATCTAACAACACATTTGAGTTATTTGTTTACCTAATTAACAACATATTTGAGTTATTTGTTTACCTAACTAACAACATTTCAGTTATTTTTTTACTTGGCTGATTTTTAACTAGATGAAAACTGTCGATTATTTTACCTGGTTCAGTATATTTTTGGTTTGTTTATTTCTCTACCTGGCTAGCGATATTTTTATTTACCCCCCCCCCTCCTCTGCCCACCAGAGAGAGATCGGATTTCACGACTTTGCCCATGAGATAGGACGACGGGTCATCGATACGTCGATTGTCCAGGTTGATACCCGTCTTCCTGTAACCTGACGTGAACAGCGTGTGTTTAACGGCTGTCACCAGAGAGACATAAAGCGAGTATTATCGTAATAAAGCAACTATAATTCATATTTGTCCTCGTTTTATATAACTGTCCTATTGATCGCGATCCGAGAAATATTACCCAGGTAACACGTGAGTTGATCACGTGACATATAACCCACAGGGAGAAAGGTAAATAATATGTAATAATATAGGCACTAATTCTGCCCGCCCTATAGGTCGCGGGTGAACAATACCCGCATATCTGGTTCTGCGGGTAAAAGGTTGAATTTCATAGTTCGAAAAATAGGTTACGTCAAAAACTAATTAAACTGTCTAGATAAATATAAACATGTTTAATTCAGTCAATAAAATGAGCTATGATTCAGCGGTATCAGACCACCCCCCACCCTCCCCAACCACACAGCGAATAAATAAATGATAAAAAGGCACATAAATAATACGTTTATTTACAATAACAAAACAAGAAATCACAACAAAAAACCTTAATACGGATAACAATAACAATAATCCTGACGATGTCTTCACATGAGATAATAACAAATTAGAGAAAGATAATTTTATCATTAAATCGTTAAAAAAAACACAAAATAAAAAAATAAACACATTTATAAACGTGGGACAAAATAAACCTTCAATTAATAAATTAATGGGATGAAGAAATAAACGAGAAATAAAATTATTGAATAAAATAGTAAATAAACAGTTAAATAATTAACTAGCTCATTGTCTGATATTGTCCGTCCGTCCGTCCGTCCGTCTACAAGTGATCAGAATATATTGTAAAAAATTAATATCAACATACGTGATATTTTGATGACACCATCTTAATACAAAACTTGTATTAGTAATGTTATCCTAGTGTGTGTCTCTGTATGTGTGTGGTGTGTGTGTGTTTGTTATATATATATATATATATATATATATATATATATATATATATATATATATATATATATATCAGTGTTATGTAGAAATCATAAACTTCCCAAAGGTCCATTATCACCTCCCGGGGTGGGGGGATCGTACAAACCAAACAATAAAAAGGGGAAACCGTCCACCCCCACACCACCTGGGCTCGGGATAGTGAGGGGGAAGATCGTGCCGGGGAGAAAGAAATCGAGTTATCAGTAGTCGTCACTTCCGGTTATGGTTCCGGTCACGTGGTTCACTTTACGGTGTCGAGTTATAGAATGGCGCCTTAGTCGTATCCGGTTCGACCACGTGACCAGCGCCGTCGTCATATCTGCCGTGTCACGTTACAGAAGTGTCACGGAAAGTGACGAACGTATCGTGCACCTAATGACATCATTCGAACGGCAACCGTACTGCGTGTCACGTGATCTAAAGTTTTATTGGTTGATTTGTAATGAGAAGATCTCGGAAAATTAGCACCTGACAAATATGGCAAGGAAATATTGTTCTATATAATAAATGTTAAATATTAATATTAAAATAATATTACATATTATTTGTACAGCGCATTTGAATGGCTCCTGCTAATAATGGCGCTTTATTAAATATAAATCATTACAACCTAACTGAATAAAAGTGAATTAAATATAAAAATTTCATAATATATATATATATATATATATTTATATATATATATATATATATATATATATATATATATATATATATATATAGGTAGGTGGCTTGCAGGATGAGGGGGTAAGTGAGCGTATGACAGTGTGAGTGAGTGAGTGAGTGAGTGAGTGAGTGAGTGAGTGAGTGAGTGAGTGAGTGAGTGAGTGAGTGAGTGAGTGAGTGAGTGAGTGAGTGAGTGAGTGAGTGAGTGAGTGAGTGAGTGAGTGAGTGAGTGAGTGAGTGAGTGAGTGAGTGAGTGAGTGAGTGAGTGAGTGAGTGAGTGAGTGAGTGAGTGAGTGAGTGAGTGAGTGAGTGAGTGAGTGAGTGAGTGGACATGAGACAATTATACGGGCAATTGCCGACAACACCCGACAAGTCCAATGCCTCCAAAGACTTCCTCTGTCGACAAATTCCCAATGGATCACAACATCCGCGATCCGACAATCACATATACCCCTCAAAATCGACCTTCTACAAGAGATAATATCAGACCATCGGTATTATAAGCCCCCTACCAGACCCTAATTGATGCCTCCCTGGCAGACCATCAACAAAGTAACTACAGAGGGGGAGGTGAGACATACATACAGACAGACAGACTGACAGACAGACATACAGACAGACAGATAGACAGAGGGCGGCCCCTATTTTCTCTCTCCTTTTTGATGTTAACTTTCTAGCGCCATCCTCCAGTCACCTTTGTCTAGTTGGCTGTCAGTTTGGCGCCTCTTCACGTGTCAATGTCTCTTACCTGTCTCACGGACACCCATTTAGGGTTCGGCGCTGCCAGAGGTCAAAGGCCAACAGCGGTAATAGATTTCTGGCCGAACCTCATCTGCCATTGGCACGTCAACGGACAGGAGAGTCTTGATCACGTGATAGGACGTCGTAGGTGTTAGATGGGCGACAATAGGAAAGTTACGTGGTCTACGAGTGCAGTGCCACCCATCTTGCTGAGGGCCGCATCGAGGTATCAGTTTTGGCAGTTTTCATAAAAGCCCTTTTTCAGTTATTTTTAGCTTTAAAAATTCGTGTTTCTGCTGTGTCAAAGAATTTTTTGGCTGTTGTTGTTGTCGTAATTGTGGTTTTTGTCGTTGTCATAAGGATAGACACTTCGTCGGATCGAAATAAAATTGAAGACAAAATTATAAACAGTCTATTTTTGTCTAAAATGTATTTTCGCGCCACAGTTTAGCGGTAATCTATGAGCAGACGACAGCCGAATGGGGATCGTCTGCGCTTCGGTTGTCGCGCCGTCAGTTGTCCTCTTTTGTTTCGTCGAAGAAGATGACACCGTCTGGGTCGAGTTATCTCCACTGACAATGGCAGACAATTAGCGACGGCCATTACCGGGTGCCCGGATTTCGACTGGCCGAGAGGCACGGATTTCGGCACCACGTGACCAGCGTATCCAGTGGCAACAATAACGGGAAGAGCGGCCGACAGAACGCCATTTTCGGGGTCAGAGGTCAAGTAATTACATTTGCAACGTTGGTGCACTTAAGCGGCTCGGCGAACGTCCTTTGTCCGTTCGAGCACTGATGAGCCAAGATGGCGACCCACTCGTGACAGTGGTAATGACGCGCCCTAATTGTCTTAGATTAATTACCGCCAGACGAGAGCCGAGGTGGTGGTGGGAGCGCGAGCGAGCGGACGGAGCATGCGCCGCCTTCGAGGACGCCGGCCATTGGCCGACGTCGCCTACATCCGGGAGTGTGAGAATAGTAATGGCGTCTGACAGCTCGCCGTGACTCGGTTCTGTGTCAATGGGGGGAGGGGGAGGGGGGGCTGTTACTGTGGCGACAAACCGACAGCGGTAATGGACGAGATAAAAACGATAGACTTATCTCGAGGTTATTGTCGGCGTAAAAAGTTAAATATAAAGGTAATAAATTAAGGTGAAGACGATACCCTCCATCACTAACCGCTCACCTGGGGTTACCTGGTCGTAAATTAAACCAACATCCATGTATAAAGATGTACTTACTTCGCGGAGAGGCGACTTATAGATCCCGAAATGTGAACAACTGAACGAGCAGGGATATGTACACACAAACACATGGACACACATACATCAACACTGTCTCTTCCTCATACACGCATGCGCGTACATTCATTCACCCTCCCTAACCCCCCTCTCTCTCTCTCTCTCTATATATATATATATATATATATATATATATATATATATATATATATATATATATAGATAGATAGATAGATAGATAGATAGATAGATAGATAGATAGATAGATTTTCTGTGCCAGTGTCTTATCCGACACTCCAAACCCCCTCCTCACGCCTTCCCCCCATCCCCTACCCCACCAACCCCCAC
The DNA here is from genome assembly GCA_025642065.1 of Paralvinella palmiformis. Lineage (NCBI taxonomy): Eukaryota > Metazoa > Annelida > Polychaeta > Terebellida > Alvinellidae > Paralvinella > Paralvinella palmiformis. The sequence continues at coordinate 137,540 of JAODUP010000408.1, read as the reverse complement.
ACATACCTCGGGGTCTACTAAATCCACCCCAAATCACTCCGAAATGCCAATAATTCTTGATACCCGATCACCGGCAGCCACCTAAACCATTTATACCGCGGGGTGTCGCTGCTGTCCGTCTGTCCATCTGCAGACTAGATACTATCTAGATACTACAGACACGCTCATCATTCGCTATCCGATGACAATAAACTAGATATCATCTCGATGGTGTCATCATCTCTACATAGCAGACAGTCAGTCTCCTCTCCCATTATCGCCCAAGCCTAGACCGAGCAGGTCCACGTTACTAACCATAGACTGTCGGTCTATAACATGGACCGCAGCCTATAAATCACCCACTAGCTAGCTCATACACCCACCCAAGCCCCCCCCCCCCAAACACACCACACGAACGCTTCTTAAAAGCCTACATTTGTAGAATAACAATATTTCAGATTGTAAAATAATAAATAAGGCGGGCCCCCGGGGGTTGGGCCGAGGGGGGGGGGTAGGGGCGGAGGGACGCGTTAATAGCCAGCCGTAGATTTTAGCGGCGGATCCTAAACAGGGGGAGTGGTTTTGGATATCAATTTCAGGTGTCAGCCAGAGCTATAATTATGGGTTTACGTTAGGCGCCATCGTGTTTTTGTTGGTTATTTCATTACGACTCCCGGAGTGTGTGAGACGACTGGTCTCTAACGTCCAGCTGTCAAACCAGTCTACGACACGCAGCTGGTCTTTAACCAGGTGTGTGTGTGTGTGTGTGTGTGTGCTTGTGTGTGTAGTTCTGCCTGCCTGCCTGCCTGCATGCCCACGTGCGTGTCTGCAAGCGCGCGTACGCGCATTTCGTTAAGTAAATATGTGTGATGAATAATGATTTGATCTCTAGACCTAAATAAATTATATTGTAAAATAAATCATCGCAAAATGGAAAATTTTCAAATATGAAAAGATTACGATTTTATACTTTATGTCTTCCAGCGTACGTTCGCGTGCGTCCCTGTGCGTGTGTGCGCGCACGCGTGCGTGTGTGTGTGTTCCGTCGTGTGCGTGTGTGTGGTTGATGGGCTCGCGTAATTAAAATTATATCCATACATTAAAAGAATGATACCATCTGTCGATTAGGGTCAAATATCTCGTGTGCTGTTTTTTTCAAGGAAAAATGGAAAGACCATCAACTTATTTTATTATCGTCTGCTGATGGATATAATAATAAAATTCTTTTATGTGTAACTCTAAACGCACGCGCGTACGCATGCACCGAATCACGCGCCTGCGCCATTTCGACGATTAGGACGACAAGCGTATTCATCGACGCCACCTAGCGGGCGAAACGACGTCGCATCCGGTGGCGAAATATCGAGCACCGTCCTCGTTTATCGCCCAATGAAAATATGGATGGCGATAATGGATGAACGACAGGATTAAGTAAAACAAACGGAGCGGAAGGCGGGAGAAGTCGTCTGCGCCAGACTTTTATGTCGTCTGCCTGCGAGTGCCGTCGGTAAAACGATCAGAACGACCTTGAAATGACCTCTTCTCTGGAGACTGTCAAGTAATATCGTCTGCCATAAAGATGTGACAAATAAATGGATGACCCTCGCAAATGTTCTCTAGTCGCCATTCTCCCACATCGAGTTGGTAAGTGTCGAGCTGAGAGTATATATACTCCAATGTGAAACCCCCCTCAACTGGAGATCGATATGACCCTCTGCCGAAGAGTGGTCACTGGGTTTGACCCTCCCTGCGTTGGAGAGTGGTCAATATATGACCCTCTCCGAGAGAGTGATTATTGTATACTCACGTCAACCTCTATGGGAGACCGGTCACTGTATGACCCTCTATGGGAGAGCGGTCACGAGACGTCCTAGCGAGTGGAAATGGGGCTCAGTAGTCAAGGTCGGCTAGAAACTGTTAGGTTCTCGGTTCGAGTCTATCAATTGACTGCTGATATTTCGAGTTCGATGGTGGATTTCTGTGTGGATTGTGGGCCTGTAACTGGTAGCTAAAAATTGTATACTCCTCTGGTAACTGACGATCGTGCCATATTATACAGGTCCATTCATACCAGGAGTAAACCTGTCAAAGTTTTAGTCTTGACCTGTGAATGTAAATACACAACGACCCTCTCTGCAAAGGTCATCATGAATTGGTGTCTTGTGGGTGTAGAAAGATGACCCTCTGTCGCACATCAACTCCACCGAGGTCACCTTCATATATATATATATATATATATATATATATATATATAGTAATAAACCGATGACCCTTAGACAGGTACTGCTTTTATTTGATATCCGAAGCTATCTGATGACAAATATCTAACCCTTATAAGATCCTAGCGATGACCCCTTCAATTGACCCCTTCCTCGTAGAACGACCACGCCCCCCTTACCTTCCGTGCATATCAATAATCAAACAAGAGCCCTCCACGGTTCATAACGGCCGTGAAAGAGTTCCTCCCCGTACCCTGCAGCACAGAACCCCCCATATAACAAGCATTAAATGACCCCCATCACACTGTCCATATAACAGCCATTAGCGAAGACCCCCTACCGGCGATGACAACCCTCGGGTGACCCTCAGCCTAGCCAACCCTCTAGTGACTTTCTTTGTCTCCTACCATCGACCACTTTGTGTTCAGGTAAGAGATACTCCAATTGTCGACTCGTCACAACACTCCTCAGGTAATATGGGTGATTGATAGACGGGACAGGGTGGGGTGGGGGTGGGGGGGGTGATCCACGTAATAGGAGTACTTCGTGTCTCTCTCTCTCTCTCTCACTCTGTGTGTGTGTCCGTCCGTCCGTCCGTCTGTCTGTCTGTCTGTGTCTCTCTGTCTGTCTTGCTGTCTGTCTGTCTGATTAGCTCTATATTATAATTACCCATTATGTTTCATTGCTCCATTAGCTTGTCACATAAGTGTGATTCTGACCTGTCACAGATCAACGGGGACCATCTCACAGCCTACTTATCAAGGACGCTGTCTGATAAACATTTGTCTAATTTATATCACACGCACACACACACAAACAGACACACTTATACACACACACACACACACGCACGCATATATATATATATATATATATATATATATTAATGGAAATAGGAACTTTTGGAACATTTGTGGGAATATTATTTAAATACAACATAGGAACTGGTTATTGTAATTTATTATTGATGCAATTAAAAATTTAATGGTAATAATTCCAGCCAAAAGTCTGTGTTTTTGTTGTTATTATTAACTTGTTATGGTTTGTTGATGTCATTGTTGTTATTAGTCACAACAAACAGACAACAAACAAACCGCTGGAGGTCAGTCTATCGCCAGGATGGTCGATCAGTGACGTGTATTCGGTATATTGAGACGGTCCCTCTAGTGTGTCTGTCACCAGGATGACCCGAGGCTATGACACCTGATACCTGATGGAGGATGCGCTGTTTATCTAGCTTTTGTTGGCCTTTTATAAGAGCTAGTTTAACTAAGCTGGACTGTCTGTGGCCAGCGTGGTCACACCCATTATAACACAGTGGGGTAGCTCTAATAAACGGAGACCCCCCCCCCAACACCCACCCACCCTGATGGCGTAATTATTAATGGGAATAGGAACCTTTACAGTAGGTTTGCTGCTTTTACAAATCATTTGTTATAATAATAATAATAATAATATTATTATTGTTGTTGTTTTATATAACACCTTAATCAACTTAAGTTGCTCTCAGGCATTTACTACTACTACTACTACTACTAGTAGTAGTAGTAGTAGTAGTTATTCTTGTTGTAGTAGTAGTATAGTTGTTTTTGTTGTTGTTGTTGTTGTAACAGAAGTAGCAGTAGTAGAATCAGTCGCAGCAGCAGCAACAACATCAACAACAACAGCAGCAGCAACAACAACAACAACAGTTATGACATCAGCATAACTAACACATATATTTACTAACTATCTGTGACTGTGATAATTAGACACAGGTAAAAAAGGTACCATCAATCACTAATTAGAATGACTAACACACAAGTTATCGACGATATACGGGTCATCCATCATCCGTCAACCTTTTACCTCACCATCATCATCCCAAAATTTTCTTTTTTTATAATAATAATAATAACATCTATTTATTTACAATTCCCGAAATCGTTTTAAAACTCGACGACGGAAAATCGAAATCAAACGAGCGGATTAATTTACGCCGAACGACGATTTCCAATTTTCGAGAAGCGACATTTTCGTAAAGTAAGACACCATCCTGTCTCCTCATCCCACCTCCTCGTCCCACTTCCTCATCACCCCCCCCCCCCACCGGCGCGGGTAAGCAGTCCGACTTTTGTGCACCGTGTTATTTTATTGTCGGATAAAGGTGACATTTTGAGAACATCTATTATTTGATTAAAATCATCAAAACGTCAGTCATGGCGTGGCCTTTGTAGATAGTGGCTCCTCAGTTATGGAATCAGGATAACATTTTGAAATAAACATTGATTGATTGATGAAGTCACGATCGGGTATCGGATTACAGCAGCGCCATCTCTCGACGAGAGATGATTCATTGTAGACCGACGGTAAAATTATATTTTAATATATCGATCACGTGACGCCGAGGTGTAATTTCAGACTCGGAGCGGGCGAGAGCGAGAACGGGCCTTCACGATATGCGTCTGTCTTTCCTCTAATATCGCCCGGTGTCTAGAGTTACCTAGGTTACCTGGCTGTTGTATTACGATGTTATTAATTTCCAATGTTCGCGATACAGACGAGACATGACATGTTTGATGGCCAGAGTTTAACACACGCTATTTTAAGTTTAAACCTTAGATCTGGTTATATATATATATATATATATATATACCAATACGAGCGCTCGCGAACGCATGCATCCACGAATGATGAAGGTATAGATAGACGAATAAACAGACAAAACAGACAGACAAAGAGACAGATAGGCGGACAGGCGGATGTCATCCTTCAATCTGTAACATTCTCCGTTAGTGTCTATATATGGTTTTCAGTGTTAGTGTTAATATAGTTTTCAGTGTTAGTGTTACTGTCTATATGGTTTTCAATGTTAGGGTTATTGTTGGTGAGTGTGTGCGTGTGTGTGCGTGTGCGCGCGCGTGTGTTTCGAGGGGGCACTGATAAAGAGGGTGTGACAGTACGAGGATGTGAGAGTGATAGGGATTTATCACGGTGAGAGAGTGAATATGAACTAAGAAGGAGAGAGATAAACAGATCCTGACAGACATAAAGGAAACAAGATAAACAGACAGGCAGATGGACGGTCAGTCGGACAGATAGACAGCCAGTCCACATAATGAACGAGTAGCTGAAGCGAAAGGATGAATTTATGCAAATGATAATTGTCTACAAGGTGAATTAGCATTTTGTTAAGAAATTGATTTTATGACTACCCCATATATATATATATATATATATATATATACAGATTGACAGACACAGATAGACATGTAGATACGTAGACAAACAAAGAGATAGACAGATTATTAGACAGACGGTGTACGATCGGAGAATATTAAACGGTTTTAGAGCTACAGACATCCAAACCAGCCAGACATCAATCTAAATAATCGACCAGCTAACCAGTCAGTCAAACAACCAGCCAGCCAAGCCAGCCAGACATCTACCTAAGTAACCGACCAGCTAACCAGTCAGTCAAACAACCAGCCAGCCAAGCCAGCAGGCATCTACCTAACTAACCGACCAGCTAACCAGTCAGTCAAACAACCAGCCAGCCAAGCCAGCCAGACATCTACCTAACTAACCGACCAGCTAACCAGTCAGTCAAACAACCAGCCAGCCAAGCCAGCCAGACATCTACCTAAGTAACCGACCAGCTAACCAGTCAGTCAAACAACCAGCCAGCCAAGCCAGCAGGCATCTACCTAACTAACCGACCAGCTAACCAGTCAGTCAACCAACCAGCCAGCCAAGCCAACCAGACATCTACCTAACTAACCGACCAGCTAACCAGTCAGTCAAACAACCAGCCAGCCAAGCCAGCCAGACATCTACCTAAGTAACCGACCAGCTAACCACTCAGTCAAACAACCAGCCAGCCAGATATCTACCTAACTAACCGACCAGCCGAACCAACCAGCCAATGGAGAAGGCCCCCATAATAGAACTGTATCATTCATTGTGTATTAGCCCAGTTCAGACGGTGGCCACACGATACCGCCCCCACTCCCTATCCCCCTCTTCCCCCTCTCAACCCCCCTCTCCGTCATGGTCACGACCTGTCTCCGCCATCTTCCCCTTTAACCGCCAACCAGCGGAAGGAACAGGGGACGTTTGGCGGAAAACACGGAGAAGTCACATCAATTTGTATGAAAACAAACAAACAACACACAACAATCACAGAACAACAGACAAAGGGTCGTCACCGGGGCGGGAAGGGGGTGGTAAGTTATATAGCCGAACCCCCTCTTCACGGATATGCCATAAAACGATCACCGTACAGCGACAGAACTACTCAACCACCGACAGGAGGACACGGACGGGGGTGCGATATATTATTATTATTATTCAGGGAACTTAAAATAGATAAATAGAGGATGTACTTTTTTTTCTGTTCGTTCAAAGAGATAAACTAAATGTTTCTATACAATTTGTTTATAATTACTTTGAATGTTTAGATGTGTAAATATTTTATTGTATAATGCCTTGGAATGGTGCCTACTAGTAAATATGCTTATTAAATCTACAATATTATCATTATTTAATATTATTATTATTATCAGAACTATTTACTAGACAGAAGTAATGTAAAGGCCAATCTTAGTAGCCAGGATGACAACAAAACTGTGTGTTCTGATAAGAAAGATTTACAAATGACAGCACGCAATAAACCTAGAATATTGTACCCGAAAATGATAGACAGATGGCAGCACCGTACAGTAAACGAGGATAAAATGGCCACGTGCAATAGAAGGGCAAAGAAGACAGTTGTTGTTGTCCGTATGAATGTCATACATATGACATCATACGGACACGATCAGGACGGGGGGGGGGGAATAGACGGCACCACACAATAGAAGGGTAGATACTGACTGACAGTAAGTAATATAAGGTCAAGAGGTCACCAGAAGATGACAACGTAAATGGCGAAACGCAAAACAATTGAGACATACCAATGAGACCGTGTAACATATACAAGGAACATATAAATGTCATCACGTGTGAGGAGATTAAATAGCACATATACAAGGTACATATAAATGTCATCACGTGTGAGGAGATTAAACAGCACATATACAAGGAACATATAAATGTCATCACGTGTGAGGAGATTAAATAGCACATATACAAGGAACATATATAAATGTCATCACGTGTGAGGAGATTAAACAGCACATATACAAGGAACATATAAATGTCATCACGTGTGAGGAGATTAAACAGCACATATACAAGGAACATATAAATGTCATCACGTGTGAGGAGATTAAATAGCACATATACAAGGAACATATAAATGTCATCACGTGTGAGGAGATTAAATAGCACATATACAAGGTACATATAAATGTCATCACGTGTGAGGAGATTAAATAGCACATATACAAGGAACATATATAAATGTCATCACGTGTGAGGAGATTAAACAGCACATATACAAGGAACATATAAATGTCATCACGTGTGAGGAGATTAAATAGCACATATAAATGGCACATATAAATGGCATCATGCGCGAGAAAGAAATTTAATAACACACACGTACACAAGAAGGACGCGGGGAACAAACCAAACCTACATCATATAGAGGAAGGTCAACCGATAGGGACCATCTCAACGAGAAGGACATAAAAACTAACAACACACAGCCTCAGGACATAAAAGACAATCTATCCTATTGTGACCTACTTAACTGGGTCTATTAGTAAATGGGAGAATAAGTGAGAGTGAAAACAGATAGCCATAGCAACAAAGGGGGGAGGGTTTGGGGAGGGAGGATGAGACGGGAAAGAGACAAACAGAGAGAGAGAGAGAGTTGCTCTCTTAATGAAAGGATCCGATAACACAAGGTGAACATCAGACACTGGGATGGACACGATGTCTGATCATCGGCGACACACACACACACACATACATACACACACACACACACACGGACGAACGGACGTTTCAGGCGGTATCCTCTCCAAGGACTAGTCTCTCCATGGCCTACGGTAGCCTGGGCTCGCTAATTGTTCCCTCCGGTGGTAGGTAGGGCTTTACTCTGCTCCTTGACACGCCACAGATTGTGCAGAACAACGACCAGGTAGAGCAGGGAAGAGCACACTTTGTCGGTTCATCTGCTCAACTAGTCGATTGTGAGCTAAAACATCTGTCTATAGTGAGCGTGGACCGAGTCGACGAGTCTAGTGAATGAAATCGGCGAGTGAGTAGAGTGAGTGGGGTATGGCGGGAGAGGGGGGGGGCGGTTGGATGGTGAGCTACGACCAAGTGTTAGAGACCATCTGACAGCCTTCATTATCGCAGGTAATAGTAACTGATTGGAGGTAGATAAGATGGTAGGAAGTGATATCGGTCGTAAACAAGTGCTAGTCTCTGTGGGTACAGCTGAGAAGTGGACAGGAACACGCGCGCGCGCACACACAAGGAAAGAGACACGCACACATGCATAACTGTATACTTATGTTACTAAAATGTTGCTACTTTACGGCTACGCGAAAAGGGTCGAGTGACTTTCGAGGTTGAATTTCTTTCTGATACAGCTAGGCCTAGATTTGAACTTTGATGCCTGATGGCTGTGGCCTTCACACACACACACACACACACACATATATATATATAGAGAGAGAGGGGGGATTTTGAATGATTAAGTAATTGATTGATTGAAGAGTAAGCGAGCGAGTGAGTGATCAAATTTTAACAATACATCGTTACATAAAAGGTCAGTTAGTGTTGACTCTTACGAAACATAAGCCAACGACGTGAACCAATTCCCCCCCCCCCCCACCTTCTCCTCCTCCCGGATAGAGATATCCGACAAAAGACATATGTATCTGTGTGTCCGTGCGTGTAATACATTGTCCATGCACGTCCGTAAACGCGACCACATACGCATGCGCCGACCTGATGACTGATGAGAGTCGGCCGATATTTTGCCGCTAGTCGGCGTTGCTCATAAACAGTCAATATTATCTATTGTAGTAGGATTATTATGTGGGGGGGGGGCGCAGCGGGAAGGATTCTCTAAATAGTTTATCCGTCAGTGTGACGGGGCGGAAGACGGATAGTGGGGAGACGGGGGGAGAAAGTGTGATAAATGACATGTCATAAGTTAGTCACGACAGAATGTTATGACGTAGTCCACATAAATCATCGTCAACAGTCCAGACTACTCCAAGTCAACAAACTACCACGTGACTGATGACACCAGGGGGAGACACTAATCTGTTAGCTCTGGTGTAAGTAATGGTCCATGTACGACTTGTAACTTAATGTCGGAGATACTCAATGACAACAACAACAACAACATAAACAACAACAACAACAACAATGAATAGGGTGACATGGATAATAAAGAAACAGACGACTTTCAGATGAAAATGACTTTATTATTATTATTTCGATAATCATAATAATATTCTTCAAAATATATTACCATACCGATACCATCCGCACTATATATATATATATATATATATATATATATATGCCCCTAACAGACAATTCAGTTGTCCCAAAAAGAAACTTGAACACATTCTATAACTGACATATCAGACCGTGAATCGAACCGTTTGACACTGTTATACATGGACAAACACACACACACACACACACGCACACGCACACGGACACAATCGGCCTATATTAGATCACCACTATGACACCTATCCGCGTTTGTTAGCCACTATTACGTAACCGGCTTACGGCGGTCTCATCTTTCTTATCTCCGACGACAGATAAAAAGAGATAGGAGTTGCCGCCCTCAGTCATCCCCCTTAACATCACTTACCAGCTAATATAATAAAAGCGAGACGACTTTATTCGCTTACCGGATCATAAAAGGCAAACGGAAAACAACACACACACACACACACACACACACCCATAAACATAACCAGATATACATTTATAAGAATTCCACCCAAAATCCGCCCTCCCACCCCCTCCCCAAATAGGCAACCCCCAGGCAGCTGCCCCTAAGTAGAACTGAAACAGCTATTACGAGCTAAGTACATACATCTATCTATCTGTATCATAATTAGTGCGTCATGTTGCCATAGAGATTATGGCCATATCACGACCAGATATTAATAAGGAGATGTACACGTAAGAGCGATGCACGTGACAACCCGTACCGGAGCGGACGACGATGTCGTCGTCGGAATAATACGATAACAGCGCCACCGAGCGGGCGATAAAACCAACAAACAATAACCGAGTTCATTTAGTCATTAAAACGAGCGCCGACCGACAAATGGCCGATAATCGGTGACGGTTTATCATATTTCGCGACGCCTTCTCCCTCTGTACGGTGGCGCCGACTACAGGTGGGGGAGACGGGCGACGCCTCGGCTGGCCAATCGGCGGCTAGAACCGGCGGCACGTGACTCGTCCGCGCCCGTCTAGTTGGTCCCAACGACGACTAATCGCCTACATACGGTAAGCAATCCGGTTGTACGGCACCAGAACTTCCACTGACGTCACGTCACGTCACGGTGACCCATTACAAAGCCGATTGTGTCGGCCACACTTAAGGCTGTACTAAAATATACATAAAAGCTGGGCATCTTAAGACGAAGAACCCAGCGCCCGCTGTCTGAGAAAAAGCGGAAATAAAACTTCAAATCCGGGCAACTAAATTGCCGAATCCGCCTCCGAAAGTTCAGAGGTCAGCGATAAAACGACTCCTAGCTGGTGCCACGTGGTCTATCACCAATGCGTCACCTATCATAATTTGTCATGTTATCGCCGAATCTAACCGACGATTATATCACGGAACGAAAAGTCAAAGGTCGCCGATAGGATCCGCTGACATTCACGCGGCCCGATCCAGATGTGACCATCGATGAAGCTGGATCCTGGTCGGGCGCGTACGGATCGGGTGACCGAGATCTGTACATAAAGGATATGGTAATCCCCCCCCCCCCATCTGTTGTGGTCTAAAGCACCCACCTGACCCGATTATCCACGGAACGGCAAACATTACAGAGGTCAAGGGTTAGTGACATAAATTATTACAATGCTGGAAAAGTCAAGTTATAGAGAGAATAATTAATATATATATATATAACGATGTTAAATAATAGTTTAAAATAATAAAACTATTACAATCATTAACATATCATATTATATATATATATATATATATATATATATATATTGTTGTAAGCACACATACACACACACACACACACACACAGACATAAACACACACTCATATATGAGTGTGTGTGGGTGTATTCTTCTGTGACCATCATATGAGGTTCTGTTTCAGCTAGAATCCGGAGAACCACCACATCCAGAACTGGGGAACACGAGAACATGTTCTATACTGTGAGGAGGCGACGAGCGCGCGTCGTAGGAATGTCCTCGTGTGGCACTGCAAGCTGATCCGGAACTGGTACTCAAGTTGTCCAGACTGCCTCCTTCCAGATCTGAAACGGGATCAGACATAAAAACAGGATCAGACAGACAGACAGATGAATAACAACAACATCAATGACAACAATAACAGCAACAACAACGAACTCGCGCATGCGCGCTCAGTCTCCCACATTTCTGACGGCCGGTATAATTAGGGAGCGAACGGCAAATAATTATCTTAATTAACATGAAGAGCAAATAAACAAAGATATAATGTGTGAGTCGGGTGATAAACGATCTAGACATTAATCATCACAGCCTACAATTAGATAGATTAATATTTAATGCGGCCATAATGATTACAATATGTCAACTGTACGGTGCCGACACCTAGCGATAACTGGCTTTGTTTGGTCACCAATCCGTTACGGCGACTACAAGAGCGACAATAGTAACGACGAAAACAACAACAACAACTATAACAACAATAACAACAACAAAGAACAGCGACGTCAAAGACGATGACGAATATTAATAAGAACAACACCATAAGGAAAAGTACCAATAACAACAACAACAACACGGAAAACAACAACAATGTCAGAGAGAAAAGCAGCATCAGCAGTAGCAACAACAACAACAACAACAACACGGACAACAACAATGTCAGAGAGAAAAGCAGCATCAGCAGTAGCAACAACAACAACAACACGGACAACAACAATGTCAGAGAGAAAAGCAGCAGTAGCAACAACGATAACAACAACATGGACAACAACAATGTAAGAGAGAAAAGCAGCATCAGCAGTAACAACAACAACAATAACAACAACAACAACACGGACAACAACAATGTCAGAGAGAAAAGCAGCATCAGCAGTAGCAACAACAACAACAACACGGACAACAACAATGTCAGAGAGAAAAGCAGCATCAGCAGTAGCAACAACAACAACAACAACACGGACAACAACAATGTCAGATAGAGAAAACAACA